>JAVJIF010017452.1:0-110963 GCA_038442645.1 Agave tequilana
TGATTGGGTTGAAAACAAGGTACGCGAGTTAATTGCACAAGAATCAGGTATTAAAGAGATATGGTTCAATGTTTAGAGTTCACCTTTGGATCTTGTTTACTTCAAATATGTAATTGATATACCTTGTTCCAATCTTCCGCTATAGCATAAAGCTATACCGAGTCGAACCACAAGGAGAGCTAGCGTAGAAGCGTTACGATACTCGTGAGAAAAGGAAACGAGAATTCTTCTCTTGCTTAAAAGAATGAATAAAATACAAAGAAATGAATGAAAGAGTGTATGGATATGTTCATAGTGGTAAGTGAAAACAAATCAAGAAGAGGTTTGTTGTATTCACACTAAAAGAAAAGAAAACTCTAGAAAAGATTGATTGAAATAAAACCATGACTAGCTAACCTTAACTACCTTGATAAAGACTTACTAAACTCCGTGATAGTGATGCGTGCCTCATGTTGATTCATCGGCATGAATACGTCTTGCTTGTGGTCTAATTACTTTCTCACTTGGATGATGGGGATTCATTCTTGGACTTGTCTTGTAGCCTCCATAGATGGTCATAGGCCTACAAATAGACTTTCACTAATGGAATCAAAAGAGTTACACTCAAGTGATGCAAATTAAGAACATACAACATTCACTAATAGAAGTAGTGAAGTTATACATCAAATAGCATATTGGTGCTTCCATCTCCATGTTCCATCAAGGCACTAGTTCGAAGACTAGGCTCCAAGTGAGGCACACATGAATCATATGGAGAATTACAACAAGATCTTGCCAAGAAATGAAAAGAAACCCATCGGAGAAGAGAAATCATACAAATTGCAAGATGAAGTAAAGCAATCACCCATGAGTTAGAAGTTAGCAAGGTAGTGGTTAGCTAGTTCATGGAGAAAGAATTAGCTACACACCATTACAAAATAAAGCTAAACATGAATAAATTGCTAGAAAGTAAACAAAGCAAGTAAGGAAAGAAACAAACTAGAATCAAGCTCAAGTAGAGTAGATGAGAATGGATCAATCCTTGTATAGCTCCAAGTTGTCACTCCTTGTTGATACAAGCTCTCTCTCTCATACAACTCTCTCTTGCAATGAAATCTAGGGAGAAGAAGATCATAGAGAGCTAAAAACCCTAAACAAAAACTATCAAAATACAAAACTATGAACTAAACTCTCTCTCTTCTCTGATCAGTTTCAGCTCGTAGGTCCAAGGTCACATATTTATAGCCCAAGATGAAGGATCCAGAAGCAAGTTTGTTGGCGCAAAATCCGAGGCCAAATCTCCCTGTAACTGCCGCCAGATCTGGAGAATCTTGCAAGTTGGCGGCAAAATCTGGGCCGTTGAGCCCAGATTTTCTGGTAGGATTTGTTTGTTAGGAGGTTAGCCACGTGGTATATATGGAATCTTCGTTTGTTGCGCGGATCTTTCTGGATCTGGATTTGAATTGGCTTTATCTTTAATCTTGGATTAATCACTTAATTAGTGTTAATTAAGTGATTATTTGGATATCTCTCCATTAAGTGTGTACCTGCAAATATGTAGAGAAGAGGAGTAAAAATCACATATTTATTTGTAATATGCATGGGAATTATGATGTAAAATATGCAATATTGGATACCAATCACACCCCCACACTTATTCTTTTGCTCGTCCCGAGCAAAACAAAGAAAAAGAAAATCTAGACTAACAATTTATTTACACCACTTTCGCAGGTGACGCGATTGCACTGAGCATGTGCAACAAGCCGTTAAACCTCTAGGTTACCCTAGAGGAGGAGTGTTGTCTCCTGAGGGTTTTCAGCGGATTACACCCACAAAATCCATAAAGAAAGAAGACAAATGTTAGTATTTTGAAAACGCATTTTGAATAAGAGACTAGTTTACGAACTATTTTTGCAAAAATATAAGTGATCCTAGGTCATAAGTCCACCTATAATCATTCTTCCTTAAACTTAGTATCTATGCAAGATCTTGTTTTTAATTAAGGTAAGAATTCAAAATTGGATTGAATATTTTATCTTTCATAAAACCTAGATAATATGCACACCGTGTAAGTGAAGGTTTCTTGGGATTTCAACTCCAACCATAAAGCCATTTATTCATATATATTTTTTTTTTATTTTTCTTTTTTCTTCCCTTAGTTTAGGCTTTCTAGTTCACCCTTGTAACGAGCCTTTAACCGATGACTCCCAAACCAGAAGGTCTTAGGGCACCAAATAAAAACATCCCTCGGGTTTAAGGTCTCGAGTGAAAAAGGCCACAAAAACTAAAGGGGATTATTTATAATCACCGTTAGGCGTGAATAATCATGCTTCTTGAGGCACAATTATCCAGCTTAATAAGTGAGATCACCGTTAGGCGTGAGTAACCATGCTTCTTGAGGCATAGTTATCCAGCTTAATAAGTGATCTTTTATTTATATATTTTTTCTTTTTCTTTTTTTTTTTTTTTATTTATATGGCATTTTTGGTCTTTGTCTCCATCCCAAGAAATGTGTAAGTGTAAAGTGCATATTATCTAAGGCAAAAAATTCAAGATAAAAATATCTCACCAATTTTACTTACTTAGCCTATAATCTCAAACAAGATCTATTACTTCAACTAGATTTAAGATGTCATAATTAAGGCTTTCTTATCTCTAAGATACATCTTAATTTTCTTAAAAATAGAACAAAACATTATCTCTTATTTCAAAAAGTTTTTTTTTTAATTTATTTTTATTATTTGAAAAGTAAAATCTAAAAGAAAATAGAAAATCTATAAAGAAAGGTAAAATCTAAAAGAAAATAAAAACCTAAAAAGAAAATGAAAATCCTAAAAAAATTGAAAATCCTATGATCCTATGTTAGTAAACCCTCCCCCACACTTATTTCATGCATTGTCCTCAATGCATTATGATATATGTATGCATGAAACAAAATGGAAGGGGAAGGAATTATTTACAAGGAATATACAAGTGTAACTCTCACCTGGGCTTTTGGTCGCTTCCCTCTGGCCCGTTTCCCATCGTTCCAATGTGTTCTCTTTCTTGAGCTCCATTGGGAAACGGTCTGAATTATTCTAACCCTAGGTGTTTCCAGTTTCAATTGGTTGTTATTTTCATTCATACTCATTCCACCACATCGTTCACAAACAAAGTCCTTATCACCACTCTCACTCAGAATCTCATCACTTCCAATGTTAAGAAATTTTAGCTCTTCTCCATATAATTCTTCAAAACTCAAATCAACATCCGGAAGTGGACAATCAGCTAACTTACCCCGAGTTGACTCATCTAAACACATGATCTCATCAGCAAACAAGTCTTCAAAGGATATATCAATCGGAGGTACAGATACAGTCAGATTTGGTTCATTGAAAGTGAAAATATCCAAATCAACTTTCCCCGTTTGAAAGGGTACTCGGATAAGAGAATCACAAGATTGTGACTCATCTTTTGGATCTTCACTTTCCTCCTCACAATTGTTATTAATGAAGCTAACCTCAAATGTTTGATCTTTTGTTTTGTGAGGCTGTGTGTGGAAGACATTGTGTTCATGTGTCATGTTACCAAAAGTCAACCTCATTGATCCATTCCGGCAATTAATGATTGCATTTGCAGTAGCCAGGAATGGTCGTCCCAGAATGACAGGAATTTGTGCCCTTTGATTGGAATTTGACACTGGTTTTGTTTCAAGGACAACAAAGTCAACAGGATAAAAGAATTCTCCAACTTTGACAAGGACATCTTGAATTACCCCCTTGGGTTTAGTAACAGAGCGGTCAGCCAATTGGATGGTCATTTGGGTCGGGAGGAGATCACCTAACCCCAATTGTTGGTACACAGAGAAAGGTAGGAGATTAATGCTGGCCCCCAAATCAAGAAGTGCCCTATTTATTGTAGTCTGTCCTATGATGCATGAAATGGTGGGGCTCCTGGGTCTTTGTACTTAATAGGAATTGGACCAGTGAGCAACTCATTAATGGATGATGCAAGGAAGACTTTTTTAGGGACTTGGGTCTTCCTCTTCTTGGTGCACATTTCCTTCAAAATTTGGCATATGATGGCACTTGTTGAATGGCATCAAGAAGAGGGACATTGATTTGGACCTTATTGAATGTTTCTTTTATTTTCTCCATGTGAGCATTTGACTTATTATTTAGAAGTCTATTTGGATATGGTACTCTAGGCTTATAGATCTCTTGCTTGTAGCGAGAGAAGATATGGTCATAGAAAAACTGCTGGTGTGCCTGTCAGGATGTACGCATATCCTTGCATCTCCTTACCATATGGGAATCTGCAGTGACCCTGGAGAAGAATTAAGATTATGTGTGTGTGGTGGTTTTTTTTGGAGGTGGTTACTGTATCTCAGCCGACAGCTGAGAGAGCTCTCAGCTGGCGGGACGTGACAACATAATAGCCACGAATTTGACATTAATTTGGTGGACAAAAATCAAAAAATTCCCGCCCGAGTTTGTATCAGTCACTTCAACAATCGCTTTGATGAAAATACCCTCCCTCACAACATTTTACTGTATATAAAACCTTTCCTTTCAAAAAGTGTCTGATGAACTGTTTTTTACGAAAATTTTTTGTTTTTTTAAAATTTTTCAAGATTCTTGGTTTTTAAAAAAAAGTAATTAAATATTTTTTTTTTAAACTTGCGACCATGGTCGCAAGTAAGAGAGAAAGATTCGTTTTTTATGATTTAAATAGGTATTCATCAAAAATAAGTATATTTATGCGGTTTAAAACTTTTTTTTTTAACACTGAAACTTTAAATCAAGTTTAAAGTTTAAGATAAAAAGAGTTTTATTTTAGAGTTTTTTTTTTGAAGTTTTAAACTTTTTAACACAGCGACCTAGGTCAAAAATCTTTATTTCATTCCCTTTTATGTCGACTTGGGTCGCAGTCAGAATCATTAGCGTCTTAGGTTTATGCGACCTTGGTCCCAGAATTTTAAAAATTATTTGTTTTAAAAATTATTTTCGTCCGTTTTTTTAAGTTTTTTTACTTAAAATCTGTAACTGATGTCGCAGTGTTGCTATTCGTTTTCTCCTTTTTGGGGTATAGTCGCAGTTTGTTAACTAAGTTAGCCTGATTGAAGACCTTGGTCGCAGTATGATAATACAAAGGTACCTTCATGGCAAATTATTTGGGTTAATTATAAATTTGCAGTGCGACCTTAGTCGCAGTGTATTATATTCTACTAAATTAGATTAATTGGACACTGATATATTACACTGCGACCCTGGGCGCTGAATGAGGAAACAAAGTATCTCACGGGTTAAGTATTTGGTTTAATTAGAAAATTGCGACCACGGTCACAATGAAATATATGAGTGCGACCTTGGTCGCAGTGATTTATACTTTATTAAAGACTGTTGCGACCAGGTCACAGCCTTTTTTTCTTTTCAAATTTTATATAAAGGTACTGCGACCTGGTATTTTATACTAATATTTTTAAAACATGAATAATAACTGTGAAACTCTCTCATTAGTATATACTGCGACTTAAGGTCGCAGTTCTTAAAATTTAATGTATAAGATAGAAAATTTTGACATGGACACGTGTCAGAACTATAAAAAAAAGGACTGCGACTAAGGTCACAATTATAAAGCTAGTTTTGACAACTAGAAAAATATTTTTTATACAAACTGCGACGATGGTCGCAATTCTTAAAATTTAGTGTATCAAATTAGTGGTCGCAGTTCATTAATTTTAGTGTATTATTTTAAATAGGTGCGACTGAGATCGAATTTAACAAAACTGTGATATTGTTTATGAAAAAATTAACAAAACTATTTAACAAAACTGTTAAATAGGTACGCTGCACAAAATCTTCTACATTTAAGAAATTGCGAGAAAAAATTGATAAAATAAAGACCTCTTGATCAGCATGCAAAGGTCTCAACCCTTCAATACTTTCAATATTCTGAGAGAAAGTTGAAACAGATGATATATGATCCATATTTAGATCGGGAGATAAAGATCGCTTATGACTGTGACCAAAATTGACAGGGGAAGTGGACTGCTCCGACGTCGACATTAAAATAAAAAGGAGAAAAACCTGATCTGAAAATCGCTATTTTCAGAAAAAAATTTATGGCAGAAAAAGGAAACCCTAAATCTGACAATGAGCGGTAAAAGAAATAGGGAAAAAAATAGTAATAAACAATTGCGGGATAAGTATCTTTCACCGAGGGGTATTTAGTAATTTAACTTATACTAATAAGCGGGCCGCAAATATATATTATATATATATATTATATATATATATATATATATATATATATATATATATATATATATATATATATATATATATATATATATATATATATATATATATACAGAAATATGTATATCAGCCAATAGCTGAGAGTCCTTCTCAGCTTGCAGTGACGTGGCACATTATGAGCCACATAATTCGACAATCTAAAGTGACGCCCGCTTTTGAAAATAATTGAAATTACTTAAAGCCCCCATCGCTTGTCTTTTCTTAGAATGATGTATTAGTTTTATATTCTTTATTATTATTTTTTCTCCCCTTTTATATTTTCATCTCTGTGTCTGCTCATGCTGTCAGATCTATATTTTTGACTTGTAGAGAATATCGTTCTAAAAAGCGAGAGCGAGATCAGATATTAATTTTTAGTTGCAGACCTAAATCTCCAGCAACTATTTTGATATGTTCATGTTCCCTCGGATGTCAGCTTCAATATTTTCATCGTGATTCTTCTCTTCTTCTTCTTCCAAGGAAAGCCTATCTGAAATTTTTCATCATCGGAAATATTGGCTATTCGATTTAAAATCTGAAAGACAAAATAAAATACACATAAATATGTAACCAATATATCAGAGATGTTACTGAAGTCGCAAGAAAAAATATTTTAAAAGCTGTCCTTTTCATTAGGACTGCGACTTTTGTCGCATTCATAATAATAAATTGTCAGATAAAATTGAATTCTGTGATCATAGTCGCAGTATAAAATTTCATCTTCAAACCATTTATTTTACAAAACAGCGACCAAAGTCGCAGTCTAATTAAAATTTATTAATAAAAAGACTACGACCTGTCGCAAAATGAAAATTAGTTATAAAATACTACGACCAAGGTCGCAGTGTTATCAAATAAAACTTTTCAAAAAGACTGCTATTACATAAGATTGCGACCAATGTCGCAGTCTTCAGTCGTAATCTTCTAACCATCTTAATTACTTAACTTTAGACCTTGTTCACTGCTTCAATTGACTATGCTCTTCTTTCATAAGAATGCGACCATGGTCGCAGTATTCTATTTAGATTACTTAATAAAAAATATTATGACTAAGGCCGCATTGTTATTAAACAAAACATTCTCAAAGAGACTACTGTTACATAAGATTTTGACCGAAGTCATAATCTTCTAATCATCTTAATTAATTAACTTACTAGATTATTGTCACTGCTTCAATTGACTGCGACTCTTATTTCATAAGACTGCGATCATGGTCGCAGTATCCTATTTAGCTTAGCAAGGTCGAAAAAATACTGCGACCCTAATCGAAAAAATAAATAAAAGGCTGCAACACTGCGACCAAAGGTCATAATGTAAAATAAAAATAAATCTAAAAATTGAAAATGATATTAAAAAATTAAAATCCAAATTTTTCTTTTCAGAAACTATGACTTCGATTGCAGTTTTAGAAAACAAAAAATAAAATAAAATAAACTATTTTAAATCGCAGTAATAGATTTTTATTGTGATTAAAATATCTTTCAAAAAAAACTTGATCATTAATGCGACCATGGTTGCATTCTTTTAAAATAATTTATTTTTCTAAAATTTAGTAATCAAGATCTGTAATTTTTTTTGTTTGAAAAAACTAAAAATTTTCAAATCTGTAATTTTTTAGTGGAGACAGTTGTAGCCCGGGTAAAAGTGAAACTGAGAGTATTTTAGTCATTGGGGAATGAAAATTGGTTGAGGGTCTCCTTTTACCGCCTAAATTTTTGATTTCTCTGCGGCTAATATGAAGTCACGTCATGCCGGCTGAGAAACTCTCTCAGTTGTCGGCTGAGATACAGTAACCCCTATATATATATATATATATATATATATATATATATATATATATATATATATATATATATATATATATATATATATATATATATATATATATATATATATATAGACACACAGAGACACTTGTGTCATTCCGGAAGGATTCGAGACCGAACCCTTCCCACACAAATACAATCCTACGATATCTGAATGCAAGATCTGTTCCGTTAAAGTTGATTTATATTATTTCAAGTAACTAAAAATCAAAATCATGATTTTTGAATATTTTTTATCCATCCATCAAGTTGGCACAAATGAACGGCTAAAAATAGCATATTGCTTAGATCTTTTTAAACATACAAATTCTCGATCTGACTATTTCATCATGATCTAGACACTTAAAACCCCTTAAAGACCAATTTTTGTTAGATTTTAAATATTCTACAACATTAAATTAACCAACTCACTTGCGCTCACTTGATCGATTGGCAAAAAATATTCAAAATACATGATTTTTAATTTTAGTTACTTGAAATAATTTAGACCTTCAACAAAGTGGATCTTGTAGGTTCACCTAGAGGGGGGGTGAATAGGTGAAGGCTAATCTAATGGTCACTTAATGATGAATGATGCAAATAATGCGGAAGCTAAAAGCAAGTATGACCAAATAAAAACTTTTACACTAAAACACCACGTATAACCAAAGAGTGTTGCCGAATTCCCCGTGAAGGGCTCTGGACAAACTCCTCTAGATTCCCCTTGAATGGGTTGAGGTGCCGCATTGGCTCTCTTGGTTGAATACAAGTGTTAGTCAACAATCCCACGCAAGTATATCAATTAAGCACACAAAGTATATCTAGCATATAAAGATGAACAATAAACACATGCAAGATAAAAGAGACAAAAAGAGAGAGAGTAAGCAATCGCAAACACAAGGGTATGTTTCAAGGTTCGAGCACACTTGCTCTACATCCCCGCCTTCGACACACGAAGGATTTCCACTATGCAAGATCCCAATGGATCTCTCCTCGGTGCCGCAACACCTACAAGCCCTCGGACTCCCTAGTCCCGTACACACCACAAGCCCACCGGCTCGTCGAGGCCGCACCTCAAACTCGAGTTCCCACCCGAACCCGAAAACACCAAGTCCTCACTAGGACCCAAACAATCACGAGCACACTTGCCCGTCTCCTCAAGGAACAAGAAAAGATCTTTGGTGATCACAACACTTTGATCACCTAAAGCACTCTCACTACAACACACCTATAGGATGTATAATCAATGGATAGCTCAAGTGTGGTGTGAGAAAAACAAGGATGAAAGCTATGGTGAAAAACTCAAGAAATTTCTTTTAACACACTCTAAATAAAAACTCCCTTTAGATTGGAAGTATTGGCTCTAATTTTGTGGAGAAAAAACCTCTGGAATGAATGGGAAAAACTGGCTCTAAGAGTCTCCAAAATCTTGGTCCAAAACAGTCCACAACCCCCAAATATATAGGTTGTCAAAAACTAGCCGTTGGGGCTTTGTCAGAACTGCCGGTCGACCGGTGCGGTCGACCGCCAACGGTCGGATTTCTGACCGTTGGAGCCACGGTCGACCGCCCGGGTCGACCGACCCACTGGAGCTGAGAGTCTAACTCTCTGTCGGTCGACCGGTGCGGTCGGCCGAACTTTCCAGAGAGCTCTGCTCTCTGGAGCGGTCGACCGGCACGGTCGGCCGTCCTCCAGTACACAAAGGCGTGCACGTTTGTGCACGTCGGTCGACCGGTCCGGTCGGCCGACTCCTGTATTAGTCGACTATTAAAGGTGGTAAGTCGACTTATACGAAGCCTGAAACAGTTTTCTGGGATTTAAAACTTGGTCTTTTTGATTGAAATAAAATCCCATAAAATACATAAAAATCTACAAAAATAGTTTAACCAATATACTTTGATATACAAACATGCTTGCACAAAATCAAGGCATGTTATAAAAAATTGGACTATTTTTGTAACTTGAAAATATTTGGCTCAAGATAAAAACTATATTTTCCAAAACATGTTTTCTAAACTTTGTTTTCAAACATCTTCAAACAAAAACAAGATATTATAATTCATTTTAAGGCATAGTGTGTATGGATATGATCTACTACACAATCATGGTGAAATATCTATGTTTTTGACATTAAGCTCAAAACTTGATTTTGGATAAAAGATATGTATACAAGAAAATACCAAAATCCAAATAGTATTTTGTCACAAAGAAAAATCTTTTCTAAACCAAAAAATCTTTTATGAAAACAATTCTAAATCAAGAGTATGTGTGCATGGTATATTTGAGCAATCCACCAACTATTCTATCCTTTACATTTTATCTAAAAGAAAAACAAAATCTTATACCTAGACACAAGTCTTCATCTTCTTGAAGTCTTTACTTGAAGGCTTCTCATCTTCTTGACTTGGTCCAAACTCGATCCATAGAGCTAGACTCCTCTTGAGTACTTGATGTGATCTTGATGCACAAGCTCTTGAATCAACCGGTGCTAGCTCCAAAACTTGACTTTAAATCCTTTATTGAAGCTCCACACCTACTAAGATCTTGATAACAAATCTGTCACTAATTAAACACAAGATCATTAGTAAACATAACTACATGAGTTGATCATCATCAAAACTAGAGTGATAGGCCTTTGGGCCAACAGATCTTGCATCGGATGTCGTAGGGTTGTATTTGAGTGGGAAGGATTCGAAGCCGAATCCTTCCAGAATGACAAAAATCTGTCTCAAAATGAGCTATTAAAGAGTCTTTGGTAGCTGTTTGTTTGGACACATATATTGCATAAATATTATTACATTCTTACATATATTCTGCAATGAATATTGTAAATAACTTGGCTTAATGTCCTAATTTATGCAGGGTATGATAGGGAGAATATAATCATGAAATTTATCCAATTAAATTCAAAAGTTCAAAAGAAAGATTGTCGATTCAAATCCAAAGGTTTTAGAAGCTATCTTATCTGAAAACTGGATATATCAGATAAGATAATATCATCTAAATTCAAGAAAAAATGGATTGTTTAAAAACCCTATCAGTTTTGCTAAGGATAAATGAATATCTTAGAAAACAAACTGAAAATCTAAGAGGATAAATGGATAGAGAGAATATCAACGGATGAGATGAAGCAATTTAGATTCAGATTCAGGCTGTATACAGTTTAGCATTTAATCATAACTTTCGCTATTGAAATTCAAATTTGATTATTTAAGATGCTACAGAATGAAGACTTAAAGGGCTACAATTCTTATGTTGAACACTCATTCTAATTCTATCACTTGATAAGTGATATTCAGCAATCAACATGCCAACAAGCTGCAGATTAGAATTGAATTTCTGGATAAATCAAATCAAGTTTAGAGATAAGGAAAGAATTCAAATTAAGAAATATCCAGCTCTTCCTATCTTCATACGCTTTTTATCCCTCTGGTTTTCTCCTATAAGTACCCTCATACGTCAAAGGCAAAAAAGACACCACTCTAAAGAGAGCTTCAGTTTAGGTTTTCTTTTCTTCTTCAATATAATTTTTATTTTTTATTTTATTTTTTTTTTTAGGCTAGAGAGAGTTACATGATCAAAAGAGAGGAAGAGTTTTTATAGAGTGACACTATTGTAATCTTTTCTTCAAGAACCTTATATTGAAGGTGACAATTAATGGAGGTTTCTCACTTTTCTTCATTGTGCTCGATCTCGCTGAAGCCTTTTTTTCTTTATTCTTTTCTATTACTTCGCTTTACTTCATGTTGAGGTAAGTCTTTGTATGATTCAAACAGTAGAGATAAATATTCTTTTTTATTTCTAATTTCTGCATCAACACTTTTCTTTATCTCTTTTTGCTTCTTTTTCTTTTATAATTAAAACAACAACAACACCACCACCATCTCTTCTTCTACCATCTTCTTCTTAACTTAACTTAACATTTTTATTTTCTTTTTATAAACTGAGAAGATAAATATTAACTAGTTTTAATAAATTAAAAGAGAGAAACATGCACAACGCTTCCATCGCTGTCCCTCCCTGTGGATCATGACCCGTTAGCCCTAGGCTATACAGTGTAAGTTTTCTTTCTTTTTAATTTACTTTAATGAATTAATCTCTTTTTTTCCCTTTATTTTGGTGTACAGGGGCTAATTAAAGAAAACTAGGAGCTGCAGTGGATATATTGCTATTCTGTGCCTCTGTCCAAGAAGGCAGAGCATCAGAGCACACAACTGTAGTGAACTACTAGCTGTAGTCTCTTGCATGTTGATTTTCAGAGATTAGTTCTCTGGAGTTATTAGTTTATCTGTTTAATACACTCTGTACATATTTCTAATCAACAGTAACTTATTGCTTTGTAAATACTAAAAAATGTTTAGACTCTTGCATTTTAGGGCATCTGTCTATTTTGTTTCTTTACATACTGTTGAAGAGTGTTGGAGCAAAGGTATGTGTGCATTGCATATAATTTAAGAAACATATTTTGAGTGATTCATATTGCTTGAATGTTACCTTGTGCTTTATACTTGTACACTGCACTAAAAAGACTAAGGGCATATCCTTAAACAAGATAAGGTGGGGAAGTCATTACCCTTCCTTAGCCCAAAAGTCATCTCCTCACTCACTAACCCAGCCTAACATAAAATTGAGTAGACGTTGGCCCTAAGGACATCTCGAACTCAAATAGGGATTAACCTAAGGGGGAAGTAGTCAGAAGTTGACTCTTGCCAAATCAGTGTCTAAGGTTGGGGATTGGGGGTGAAACCCCGAAGGCTGGTGATTTAGCATAATTAGGCCTGTCGTATTTAAGCGCGAATAGCTCCCACCAATTTGCCTCTACCTGACCGATTAACTTGTGGTCAGGTTCTACAATATGCCTCCTGTGAATAATCAACAGTTGGAGTCGTCTAGGTCTAAGCTCTACCTTAACATAGGCTAGATTTTTTTTTATTTCCTTGTTTGTTTATTTATTTATTTTTGTTTGTTCTTGTGAAAATGGATTATAATTACAATTATTCTGATTATAACTCAAATCCATATTTCAACCCAATCTCTTTCAATTCGAAGATTACCAACCCTGCATTACATAACTCTAACCAACCAAGTATGCCAAATTGTTCTTATCCGAATCAATATATGCTCCAATCCCAGTACTATGAACATGAATGAGGCAATCATCACCACTCTTCACCGAGTCCGTAGGGATGCAACTCCCCCGAGTCTTATATCAACAACCTTACCAACAAACAGCTTCATATAATCCATACCAAGACCAACTTATAAAAGAGAAATCCTCTTTAGAAAACACTCTTGAAGCCTTCCTTGAGTCCACACGACAAGTATAAATTATAGCAGACTCAATTCTCCCAAACAATTTGAAAATCACCTAGAGGGGGGTGAATAGGTGATAAAGCTAATCTAATGAACTTAATGCGGAATTTAAAAACTAATTGCAATTAACAAGAGATGCACACTCAAACAAGCCAAGCAATTATGAATGAACAATATGAATTGATGCAAGGCACAAAGTAAAGAGAGAGAGAGAGTAAGAGCCAAGGGATCAAGCGTAAACAACAAGATATGTTTCGAGGTTCGAGCACCCAGCTCTACATCCCCGCCTTCACACAGAAGGATTTCAAGTCCACTAGCTTGTCCACAAAGGACTCCCACAAAGGGAATCTCCACCGAGGATTTGGGGCAATCACAATTACAAGGAGTACTCAACTCCTCTCCTTACAAACATAACCTCCTCCTTGAGGCACAACTCCAATCCAACAAACAATCACCTCACAACTTGAGGGATTAGCACCAAGCAACATAAGGATCACCTCCCAACTTGAGGGATACAACCCAAATGCACAACCTCCTCAACACAACTTGGTAGTCAAAACAACAACCACAAACAATCTCTTTCTCCCACACAAAGATCCTATAGAATAAGAAAGTAGATGTAGCTCAAGTGTGGAGAAAACCAATGGAATGGAAATCAAAATCACAAAGAAAAATCTTTGGGAAAAACTAGAAACTAAGATGAAGAAATTGAATCAAACACTTTTTCCAAAACCCTTTCTTGATTTTCCAAACCCTAACAAAAACACCAAATAGATTGTTCAATTTAAAGCCCAAAAACTTCTTTTGATTGCTGTGAAAACACCAGAGAGTAAGGAAAATTCGCACAAAATTTTTTTTAGAGAAAACAGGCCATTAATGGAGTATTTATAGCCCCCAGAAAAATATAGCCGTTGGCAGCAGATTCTGCCAAAAATGGCCTAACGGTCGACCGGTCGGTCGACCGGCCAACGGTCGGATTTGACCGCAGGCACCATCCGGTCGACCGCCCGGTCGACCGAAAAGAACAGAGAGCACTGCTCTCAGTTACGGTCGACCGCCCGGTCGACCGGCCACTGGGCTGCCAGACGTGCACATCTCTGTGCACGTCGGTCGACCGCACGGTCGACCGGCCCTTGGTGCAGTCGACCTAGCGGTCGACCGACCTGGCTTGTCAGCCAGTTATAGGTCAGAAACAATAGGTAAAAATATTTCTAAAAATTCTTTTATCTCTTCTAAAAATCCCCAAAATAGTTTTAACATTTTGCATTGATAAATAAACATGTGATAAAAATTTCAACTCAATTATCATGCAATCTGAACTATTTTTGTGTCTTATCATATTTCCCAAAAACCAAAAACTGTATTTTACAAAACATGTATTTTTCAATAGGAAAACTGATTTTTCCTAAAACTCATTGAAATACAAAAACATGATATTTAAACACTTTGAAGCATGATGCATATGGATAGAAATCCAATATACAAGAAACATATATATATATATATATATATATATATAATATATATATATATATATATATATATATATATCCATGTTTTTGACTTTAATTCAAAAAATATGTTTTGTTAAAACACAAAACCTAAAACGTATGAATAGGTATATCAAAATAAGTTTGTCTAAGTAGTTGAAGCATGCATGTATATAGAACAAATCTAATATACATTAAATCATGTAAACTTGTTTTGATATAATATCTATTCATGCTAACCAAGATTGGTTAAACCAAAAACCGAAAACCAAAACATGTGTTGTGAACTTGAGCATATCATACTATTCTAATCTTTACACATGGATCTAAAACACACTAAACTAAACTAGGATACCTAAGTCTTCTTGACGATCTTCATCTTCAAGGCGACTCGGTCCAAAACTCTGTGATCCAATGAGCATGGCTATGAATGAACTTGACGCTCGGGCTCGGGAATCACCAAGTGAAGGCTTCCAAACTTCTCCTTTTGAAGCAATCACCAACTAATATCTTGTTACATGATCTGAAACTAAAATCACAAGATTATTAGTAAACATAACTACATGAGTTAATCATCATCAAAACTAGGGTGGAAGGCCTCCGGGCCAACAATCTCCCCCTTTTTAATGATGACAAAACTCATGGAGTTATATATGCATGGATTAAAGTTAAGCTTCAAAGAAGCTCCCCCATAACTCATGCATAAACAAATAAACATAATGAATATGCAATGAAGGCTCTTAAACATGAATGCATAGATATGCATAAACAATAAAAGGCTCTAGATATCAATGAAATGTTCAAAAACAAAATATACTCTAGATACCAATTAAAATTAAACTAAATTAAACTTAATATATGCAAAACATAAATATGCATATATCAAACTCAAAATCTTTCTCCCCCTTTTTGTCAATCATCAACAAAGGGGTAAACAATCAAACAAAACAAAATCTTCTCCCCCTTTTTAATACAAAGAAACAATCATCAATAAGGGGTAAATAAAGACAATGTTCTCCCCCTTTTTGTCTAAAACAAAAACAAAACCAAATAGGGGTGACAATCAATTAAGATATCAATTGAAAATATGTCAAAGAAGCATCTTGATACCAATTGAAAGTAAATAAAGATTAATCAACAAATGGTATATGTAGAAGAGATGTTAAGCTCTCCTTACATATAGGCAATACAAATCAAAACTTTTGACTATGTACTTTAAACAAAATTTTGAATTTTCTCAATTGAAAATCGAATTTTCTATCATTGTAGACTGTCTAAAAATCACTAAAAGACAAGCCATTAAAAGCAGAGTTTCAAGTTCTAGACGCGAAGGCTCAACACCCGCGTCTCAGCACCAAGGCGCGAGGGTCCAAAACCCGCGTCTCAAACTCAAGGCGCGTGGGCTCAACACCCGCGTCTTAGCACCAAGGCGCGAGGGTCCAAAACCCGCGTCTCAAACTCAAGGTGCGTGGGCTCAACACCCGCGTCTCAGCACCAAGGCGCGAGGGTCCAAAACCCGCGTCTCAACATCAAGGCGCGTGGGCTCGACACCCGCGTCTCAACCTCAGGGCGCGAGGGTCCCAGGCCAGCGTCTCGGTTATAACCGCCCTGGTTATGGGGCCAGTCACCGCCCACATAGCGGGAAAGTTAGCCCCTCATTGTGGAGCACTTTTAGGGGGGCACGTTCACCCCTGGAGCCTCTATAAATAGCCCCGCCGCTATGAGGAGAGAAAAAAAAAGAAAGAGAAGGGACCAGAGATAGACAACAGACTACACCCTGGCAGACAGAGAGAGAGAAGCAAGAGAGAGCTCAACTCTTTAGCAAGCTCGCTGCGTACGAGTTGCCCTTTGCCTACCTTCTCTTTGAGAGTTTTGGTAGACAGAGCTGTGTTACTCCTTCTACCAGCCAAAGAGAAGATCCCTGACGATCCCGACGGTCATCCGGTCAACGGAAAACAAGATTCACTCTCCACCGCCACTTGAAGAACCCAGCCTTAAACAAAGGGAGGATTCAAGATTTAACATCCTCCCTCCCTTGTAACTGGAAGGAAAACAGTTTTGTTGTAATTTTTCATCTGATTCAAGGAAATTTTACAGCGAACACCTTTATTTCTTTTTTCGGCGCGTACAAGAGATGGCGACTCCACTGGGGATCGAACCCAGAATCTCTGGTTTCGCAGACCAGAGATTACAAGGACATGCCTGGACTTGATCCTCAAGTGGCTATGCACCGCCTCAACATCAATCCGGACGCAAAACCTGTCAAACAACAGCAGCGACGGTTCCGTCCAGAAATAATGGAGGCAATTCAATCAGAAGTCAGAAAACTTATTGATTCTGGCTTCATCAGGGAAGAACAACATCCCGACTGGGTAGCCAACATTGTCCCAGTTGCCAAGAAGAACGGGAAGATCCGGATCTGCATCGACTTCCATGATCTAAACGAGGCTTGCCCCAAAGATGAATTCTCACTGCCAATCACAGATGTCATGATTGACAATACTTGTGGATTCGAACGAATGTCCTTCATGGATGGATTCTCAGGATACAATCAAATTAAAATGTATCCTGACGACGAAAAGCATACCTCCTTCAGGACACCATTGGGGGTCTACTGCTATACCGTCATGCCCTTCGGACTGAAGAATGCGGGGGCAACATATCAAAGGGCCATAAACGCCATTTTCCAGCAGCAAATGCGCAAAACGGTGGAATGTTATGTTGATGATATTGCGGTGAAAAGTCGCGCTAAGGGTGATCACATAGCTGACCTGAAGGTGGTTTCTGACATCATGCGAGCTCATCAGTTGAAGATGAACCCAACCAAATCCTTCCTGGGGGTGGCTAGTGGCAAATTCCTAGGATTTGTTGTAACCTCCACGGGAATTCATCTGGACCCGGAAAAGGTTCGCGCTATCCAGGAGATGCAACCTCCGAGAAATCTCAAGGAACTCAGGGGATTGCAAGGACGATTGGCGTACATCCGTAGGTTCATCTCAAACCTCTCCGGAAGATGCCAACCCTTTACTAAGCTAATAAAGAAGGGTGTCTCGTTCATTTGGGACGACGCTTGTCAACAAGCATTCGAGGAAATTAAACAATACCTCACCCAACCACCAGTCCTTGCAGCTCCGGTATCCGGAAAGCCGTTCCTGGTGTACGTTCGAGCAATGGATCATTCTTTGGGAGCTCTACTAGCTCAGAATGATGATCAAGGACGAGAACAAGCGATCTACTATCTGAGTAGAACAATGATCGGAGCCGAACATCGGTATAATCCGATCGAGAAGGAATGTTTGGCATTAGTGTTTGCCATTCAGAAAATGCGATACTATCTAGTGGGCCAAACCATAAATGTCATATCAAAAGTCAACCCCTTGAGGTTACTCATGACAAAACCTTCATCGCTAAATGGCCGACTGGCAAAATGGGCCATATTGTTATCTCAATATGAAATGCACTTTTTACCACAGAAGGCCATTAAAGGACAAGCGGTGGCGGATTTCCTGGCCGAGCATCCAGATCCGAGGGCAACCAAACTTTACGACGATCTCCCAGATAAGGTCGCTGAAGCCTGCCTAACTCAGACATCGTTCGAAAGTCAAGTGTAGCAACTCTTCTTTGACGGTGCATCCAGAACAAGCCCAAAAGGACACATCGTAGCGGGGGTAGGAGTAGTACTCGTCTCGCCATAGAACTATGTGATTCCTCGAGCTGTCTCGCTAACTGAGCCTTGCTCTAACAATGTAGCAGAATACAACGCTCTTTTGATTGGGATGCAGCTCGCCGATGAGATTAGCGTTAAAAATCTCGAGGCATACGGTGACTCCAAACTCATTGTTAGCCAAGTTCGCGGGGAGTACGAAGTCAGACATGAGGACCTAGTACCCTACTACAACGCAACTATCCACATGGCCGAGAGGTTCACAAACTTCTACATCGATCATGTACCGCGCAGGCAAAATGCGCATGCAGATGCACTGGCGTCCCTCGCGGCCTCCTTAGCTCTTCCAGCTGGAGCAATGGAGAAGATATTCGTCTACAGCCACGACCTGTATTGCCCGAGAACTGCCCTCGAAGACTATCAGGAGTCAAAGGGAGAGTGTCAAGGCAAAGAAGCGCTGGAATTGTCAACCGGGCCAGAGCTTAAAGACTGGCGATTCCCCTATATCGACTATGTCTTGTATGGCATCCTGCCTGAGGACGCCAAGGAAGCGGCTGCCATTCGAAGGAAAGCCCCTAAATTTTACTACAATGCGATTACACGAACATTGTATCGTCGATCGCATGACAGGGTCTTGCTCCGGTGCCTCTCACCAAAGGAGGCCCAAGAGGTATTGAAAGAAGCCCACGATGGTATGTGTGGAGCCCATCAACCTGGCCCAAAACTGACACATCGACTCCAAAGATTGGGTTACTACTGGCCCAAGATGATTGCCGATGCCATCACTTATGCCAAAAGATGTCACGCCTACCAAGTGCACGGCGATTTCATCCATCAAGCACCAGGGTACCTCCACTCTACGACCTCTACCTGGCCATTTGAAATGTGGGGGATGGATGTGGTTGGTCCTATCAGCCCACCATCATCAAAGGGACATCGGTTTGTTTTGGCAATAACCGATTATTTCTCTAAATGGGCCGAAGTTATTCCTCTGAAGGAGGTAAAATCGTCTAACGTGATCAAGTTCGTGAAACATCACGTTATTTACAGTTTCGGTGTACCTCGGCGAATCGTCCATGACAATGGACCCCAGTTTATCAGCCAGGCGTTCCAGAGATTCTGCGCTAAGTTCAGAATCCAGAGTGTGTCCTCAACGGCATACTATCCTGCCGCTAACGGCCTCGCAGAAGCTTTCAACAAGACTATTGGCAAGCTTCTCAAGAAGTTCGTCTCGAAAAGTCAACGAGACTGGGACGATAAGCTAGGTGAATGCTTATGGGCCTACCGCACAACTGTGCGAACCCCAACTAAAGCCACGCCATTTTCTTTGGTATACGGATGTGAAGCCGTACTTCCACTGGAAATCCAAATTCCATCTCTACGTGTCGCCTTGACAGCGGAGATGACAACCGAGGAGAAGCATCGACAGCGACTCCAGGAATTGGAGGCCTTAGACGATAAGCGTTTGCAGGCCCAACAACAAATCGATCTTTTCCAAGCTCGAATTACCAAAGCCTTCAACAAGAAAGTTAAGGTGCGGACTTTCAGGAAAGGCGATCTTGTCTTAGCCGTCAGAAGACCCATGGTGATGACGCACAAGACAAAAGGAAAATTCCAACCCAAATGGGAAGGACCGTTTGTGGTAGAGTCAGTCTACTCGAATGGATCATATCGCCTCATAACCTCAAATGGCGATACACTCATGATGCCTATCAATGGCAGGTTCTTGAAGAAATACTATCCTTAAATGGTATTCTTCCGCTGATCAAGTTAAAAGTACACCTCTGATCAAACATCCGACGCCTCCGGCGGCTAAGGATAGAGGAAAAATGTTGGCTTCTAAGCCCAACATAAGTCTTCGACAACTCATCATGCTGAAGGGAATAGCATGGCTAGCCCAACTCAAACGGTAGTTAGTAAAGGCACCTCAAATCCGTTAATAACTGAGGGTTTGCTAAAAATCCTAAGTGGACTTGGCTCCACTCTTTCCTCCAAAATCCCTTACCAATTCTCACCCACAGAATGGTAGGTCTACCAAATACAATCATTACCAAGTTAACACTATACCTCTGGTAATGAATACTCCTTGTCGAGTACAACTCTTGCTTGTCAACTCTACATAGAGTAACAAACTTTCAGATTTGCCAAGTTAACACTATACCTCCGGCACTCCAAATTCCACCTGTCAGTTCTCATCAATAGAATGACAGGTCCTCAAACCGTTTTTTTTGGCACGAGCCAATTCTTGTCAAGTTAATATCACACCTCTGACAAAATTACTGTTTAAGTTAACATCATACTTCTAAACAGTACACCAAGCTTCTGTCAAGTTAATGTTACACCTCTGACAGTCACTTTCCTTCAGACTTCCGTATTGAAGCTGAAACGAATGATGCTAAGTTAACACTACACCTCTAGCATCTAAGTCATTGCTAAGTTCAACAATACACCTATGGCCATGACTTTTCCTCGACTTTCTTATCCAAGCCGAGATGACCAATGCTAAGTTCCACATTACACCTCTAGCATTACCCTCACTGTCAAGTTAAACATCATACCTATGTCAGTGACACTCTCAGTTTTCCCAAAATAAAACTGAAATACTTTTGAGTCAAGTTAATATTACACCTCTGACTCACATCCTTGTCAAGTTAACATCACACTTCTGACGAGACTACTTTCAACCCGTTAAGTTAATATCACACCTCTAACGGTAAAGACTTCCCTAGATTCCCCATGAGTCTAGTCTTACTTGTTATTCTCTTCAATAGAATAACAAGTCTACCTAAAAACATTGTTAGGTTAACACTACACCATTGACAGTGTTTCCATCAACTCCCCGGCTGAACTTAATCAAGTTGATCCCAAACCCTTGATAAAAGTTCACCTTCCCTGGGGGTACGTGTTCCACCTGTCACTTTTCTTATAAAGTGGCTGGTCCACCAAACATTATTTCATCCCTGTCAAGTTAATATTACACCTCTGACATTATTGTGAAAGTTCCTGAAATAGGATCTTTCCCTACAAAATTTGACTTATTAAGATTATCATCATAATTTTGACGAAGTCAAAGATCTTCTGCTTCTATGCGTCTAACTGAAGATAAAAGGTTCAAGACAATAGAAAGAGGCAGAAAAAAATGTCACTTTTATTTATATCTAGGCATATGAAAGTGATACAAAACGCTCTCTTATACAATAAGATTGAGTGTTACAATTAAGGAGTACAAAGAAGTCCCTCTCTCTCTCAGAGGCCGTACTCACTCCTTGAAGCCGCATCTGATTCCAAGTGCACGATGTTTGGAAAAGCGCCAAACTGTGGCGACAATTGGAGCCGATTGCACTATGGTGCATGACGTAAACATCGAAAGAGCCCTAGCTGACTAAGCTAAGAGCAATGGTGTTCTTGAGGTCTGGTGGCAGCAGAAAGCCATGCAACCCTTCATTCATGAGCATCTCTTTCGCCAGAAGGCCATCCAACAAACATGGAGTGTCCTTGATGTCACTTCTGGGGTGAGAGAGGAAGGGGATGCTATCTGCCACTATATCCACCGTAACCCCCTCGCCGCCATACTCACTCTGACCATCCCATGCCAGCAGGCATGACTGGTGCATTGGATCTAAAGAGACCTTGGCGAGGGTTAAGTCCCCGTCAGGGACATAATATATTCCCTTGTGGACGATGGGGACCATAATATATTCCCTTGTGGATGAACATCGAACGAGTTCGCCGCCGAAATATTCTTCCAGGGGCTCAGCGAACCTGAAAAAGGACGATCAAGCCTACCTGCAAGGAATAACAAAGGAATCAGAACATCTGAAACTTAGTACACTTCAACAGAGAAAACTAAGTGACAGACGCAGTTATGCCGAAGACTACAGACGCGGGAATGACCCACGCAGTGAGCCAAAACTTCCGCAGTGGCAGAAATAGACGCGAGTTAAAACTGTGATACACGCAGGGTTCAGACGTAGTCCAATTTTTTGCATCTGCGTCTAACACACACCAGGCCCGAAAAGACTCAGACACTGAAAAAATTGCCAACTCCCTGTTGAATGAACAGAAGTTGCAAGATTCGGGTCTGAAACCTTCAACCCGAGTTGGAATTCATCCAAGTCAGTGGCCTTAAAACGCGAGCTTCATGAGCATAGCCAGCGCCAAGTGCCAAAGACTTTTGTACTCGCGTCCAGAGAAGTTCAAGTCGATGGCGCAAATTCAAAAAAAAAAAGGGAATGCACCAACTAAGACTTCATCAGATGGTGATATCTCTTTAAGAGATGCCAAGGTGCAAGCCTGGGTGGACTAAAAATATCATGGCAAGTCGGGACGGCATACCCGCAGAGGCCTCTATCAAGAGTTGAACTCTCTGCATTAGAACGTGGACATGAAAGATGATCAAAGAGACGCTTTCTCCTGAAGAGACCAAACAGAAGCATGAAAGCTCTGGGTCATCTTCATCCACAGAGTCACCTTCATCCATGGAGACAGACCCCTGTTAGAAACTCTGAAGAAGGCGGAATTTCTCAGAGCAAATCAAAAGAAAACAGTCTAAGTTTGGGTTATTAAAGAGGGAGAGGGTGAGCCCTATTTATAGGCAGCCCCTGATAACTGTCATTAATGGATTCATTAATCAAAACCGTCGGCCTTATGACCGCACGACCATCAAAAGTCCAATAGGAGTCTGACGCGTGGAACGTTGCTTCGGGAAGCGTCGCAGACGCTGATCTCAAACCCCCAGCGCCGGTTTTGCATTAAAAGGCATTAACGCCTGAGTCCAATGAGGAACCAACGCGTGGACAAACCGCTTCGGGAAATAACGGATGATGCGGGTTCCCAATCGTCAACGGAGACTTGACGTTCAAAGATTTCACAAAATCTTTATGACAGGCTGTTTATAACGCCTGGGAAATCGTGCCAAAACACGGGTGTGAGAGCTGCGTCCAAAGACCCGCGTCCCCTCTTTTCTCAAAATCGGCGTCCTCCTTCATTCCAAGTTAGAAGATCCTTCGCGTCTCTTGGATGATTCAAAGTCGATCCGCGTCTCTCAACAAAAGGGACTCATTTTGGGGGGGCCCCAGTGGGAAAGCACATAAAGCTGCGTCTTAAGGCTTATGACTTCAGCAGAAAAAGCCCATCACCTTTACAAGCATCTTGGAGCTGCGTCTACAGCGCCACGTCCCTGACTACGTTAATGTTAAGGGGCGTAAGACCTCATTATCCTGAACTCTGCGTCTGGATAGAGTTAAGGATTGCGGCCAATGAACCTCACTCAAAGCCGCGTCCTCCGCGTCTGCTTGAACCGAGTCTTCATTAGCAGGATAGATTCGCGTTAATTAAACCTGCGTTTCTCTCTGTGAATTGACGCCGCATCTCATCAAAAGGACTTAGTTCTGCCTAAGTTCCTATGAACTGATGACCGCGTCTCTCTCTATGATCTAGAATCAATGCCGCGTCTCATCAAGAAGACTTGAGTTAACGCCGCGTTTCATTAAAAGAAGTTGAATTCATCTACAGCAAGGCAATAAAGATGGAACAAGAACTCCAAAGACTTTTATTACATCAAAAAAAAATGATAAAAGTTAATACAAATACTCTTAGTAAAACAGAGTGTCCTTTTCTTTACAAAAAAAAGAGAAGGCTACAAGTCCTGGTTCGCCAAGGAACGGATTTGCTCTCTAAGGCGATGTATCTTATGTTGACGCGCCTTCTCAGCCTCCATGAGAGCTTCGGCCTGCAGATCCGCCTCAGATAAAAATCCCTGCGCTTGTACTCGGAGGAATTCCAACTCGGATGAACGAACAGAGAGGTTTGCTTCAACTTGCGCCTTGGCAGCCTCTAACTCCGCTAGCCTCTTTTCAGAGGTAGCAAGCTTCTGTTCGTTAAGAGCAATCATGGCCTCAGCCCTGGCTATAGCAGCCCGAGAGTCAAGGATAGCCTGCTTTGCAGCCTGTATGATCATGACAGATTCCTTGGACTCGACCGCTAGCCTTTTATGATCAGCCTGGAAGCCTTCAAGAAGACCGGTGTTATCGGTTATCTTCTCCTCCACCTCCCTTCGCTCCTGCTCTT
Source organism: Agave tequilana (assembly GCA_038442645.1). Classification (NCBI taxonomy): domain Eukaryota; kingdom Viridiplantae; phylum Streptophyta; class Magnoliopsida; order Asparagales; family Asparagaceae; genus Agave; species Agave tequilana. Next base: position 24,599 of record JAVJIF010017452.1, read on the forward strand.
GAGCAGCAAGGAGCCTATTCAGAGTTTCCTGGGCTTCGTGGAATGAGCCGGCATCCTCCAGGGATCGAAGCTCTCTCAGGTCTTGTCCCAGCTGCTCCACCACCAGCAGACACGCCTGGGCTAGTGAAGGGCCTCCGGCCAACTTGATGTTCTCGGCCAAGTTTCCGAGAAACATCCGGGCGAATTCAAAGGAGCTACCCCCAGACAGGATGAAATCGATGCATGATCGCATCGAGTCAAAGAACTGCTGCACCGTTTTGCGTGTCAGGAACTCCATAGTATCATCGCCCGAGGTGCTCCCCGACCCCCTTTCTATCACGGGGTGAGGGATGTAAGCTGGCTCTTCTCGCGCAAGAGTCAGGCTGACCACCGGTACGGCAGGAGCAAGAGTAGCCACTAGCGCTTCTGGGGGTGCTACCTTTGCAGGAACCTCCACAGCTGATGACAGAGTAGTGAGCTCGACCTCCTCAGAAACCTCGGCCGAGGCTTGAGCTGTGTGGCCTTCCGGAGGGGCACTGACCGTCAGACTCTCCACCTGAGCCCCCCCAGTTCTCTCTGCAAATTATCTCAACATTAGCTACAATGGTGAAAAGAGAAACATTCAAGACATCAAAACTTCCTTACCAAGTTGGAGGCCCAGAGATGTCGAATTCTTGGGCGAATCCTGCAGAGTAGAAGTCTCCCTGGCTTCAGTGGTTGCCTCCTCGTCCTGCAGAGTGGGAGTCTCCCCGATTTTAGTAGTTGCCTTCTCTGGAGGCATCTCGGCGGCTGAAGTCTCAACTCCTTCCGGCTGGGTCAACTCTTGCACCATCTCCTCGATATGCGAGGAGGTTGCAGCCTCAATATCCTCGGCCAACCCTGCAGCATAAAAGGAGAATGTTAAAATCTCCTTTTCAAAATGAAAAGAGAAATCAAGTCAGAAGGTGAAAAGAGTACCTTCAGCGGGAATAGCTGCCGCCAGTGGTGATGCCGTCAACGGCTCGCACCCATGTATTTCCTCCTCCGAGATGTGTGAGAATTTACTCGGATCAGGAGGAGCGGGTTCGTCACCATAGTCGACCTCATCCTCAAAATCGCTTCTCTCTGCGGATAAGGAAGACGACAGTTCAACGCGAGAGGCCTCGGTAGCCGGAGCATTGCCACCAATTACCCCAGTGGTAGGGCTGGGGTCAACTGTCCGAGGACTGGAGATGAACACACTTGGAGACCCAGGTTGCTGTGCCTCATCTCTCCTTTCATGAGCAGGGAAGACCCGGGCTGAGTTGAGACTCCTGCAATCTCAATATCACTCATGATGTCGACCTCCGGTTGCTGTGCCTCATCTCTCCTTTCGTGAGCTGAGGAAAATCCGGGCTGAGCTGAGACCCCTGGAATCTTAACATCACCTCCGCTCATGATGTCGACTTCGAACTGCTCGGCCTCGTCAGCGGCGGTCGGTTCGTCAACAGGCTCTCCTTCCTCTGAACTCCTGCAGCCCCTGCTGCGCAACCTATGGGCACGGACTAAGGGGACAACCTCTTCATCTGCCTCTTCTTCCCTCGGTTCCTCAACACCAGCAGGGATGTCTTTGGATAGAGAAACTTCGGCCGTCAAGTCTCTCCGGACCTTCTTTGGGGCAGGGTCAGCAGTGGAAGTAGAGCCTCGAGCACGCTTACTCACCGCTTGTCGAGCCTTTGTTGCTCGTGGCTCCTCCCTCGACCCTCTCCCGACTTCCCTCAGAGCCTTCAGATACTGCTCGACGCCTCGCGAGCGTTTACCGGACCCCGACCTTGCTTCGAAATTTGCATTGATACTCTCAATGCATGAATACTCCGGAACAAAGTATGGTGTCTGGTTGACCTGGAAGTACCAGGTACAGAAGCTGAAGCTTGTGCGGCCCTTTGGCTCCTTGATAGGTAGACGGAAAGTTGCTTCCGTCCCTCCGGCCACGCTATAGTACCAAGCCCGAGCACCTTCGAACAAGTTCCCACTGAAGGCGAGTAGAGCATTGGGGTTGCCGACGTAGAGTTGATCATAGCCGAACTGTCGGGCGAAGCGATTCGGCATATATGGCTCGATCGTGCATGAAGTCCCTTGCCGGAAAAGCACATACCCAGGCCGGATGTTAACCAACCACCAGAAAATCCCCGTTGACAGCCTAGTGAAATCATCTTGGCCTGCGGAGTCAGTAAATAGTTCCCCAAAAGATGCACCAGGAATCTCGGGGAACAACGGTTAAGCTGGTAGTTCGAAGCAGACAGAATGCACTTTCGAACGTAATACATGTAAGTATTACGCCAGTCAGAACCCTCCAACCGCTGTACAAAAAGGGACAAAACCCTCACTCCAAGGCACCGGCGTCATTAAAGAGGGGCAGTGCATCACGTACCAAGCCATTAAGTACGTGTAGGGCAGCTCGACCCGAGGGTTGGGGCGCTTCACCGTCGGCTTCCCCTCTGAGTCAACAATCGGCTTGCCATGGGAGTCGACAGCCTTCCCTGCCTCGCAGAAAGTCTGGGTTAACGCCCGCAACCCACTTTGAATGCCAGCCGCCATGGCCGGGAGAAGGGCTATGGGACTGCCATAGGCCAGGAGCACCGCCGGGTACACTACATCGGCAACAATGACTTCATGTGGCAGCGTGGGCACCACACATCGCTTCAGCCACAGCATTAAGAAGCCCGCCAACAGTGCTCGATCGGAGATAGAAATCCGGGCTTGATGATGAAAGCTTTCGAAAACCATGTCAGGTTCGAAAACATCCTCGTTCAAAACCGTGGTGTAGAAGCCTTCAGAAGCCTTAACCCTGTCGTCAATCTCCTTGTCGGAGCTGGGAGCCAGTCAGGTTACCGGATGGTCTTTCTTATTGATACCGTTTAACAAGTAGCTGGCCCAAGACAGCTGCTTGACTCCTCCCGACCTCGAAGAGGTTACCTGACCGCAAATGTGGAAGTGACATAACACCTCCCAATAAGTCTCGTACACTTGAGGAGACCCTTTCTTCGTAAGGTTGAGCTCCTCAGTGGTTGGGACATATTCCTCATAGGGAGAGTCCCCTGTTGCCAGCCCCGAGACTTCATGCAACTCGTGCAGGGCAAGGCCCATCTCTCCGACCGGAGTGAAGAATGTCCCCGTCAAAGGATTGTAACGCTCCAGGATCCCGAAGAGGTTCTAAGAATTCGGTGGGATACCATACTGTACGGCCCTGACTGCTTGGTACAAATCCGTTTGCTCCAACAAGTCCCTAAGGTTGGCAAGGACGAAGCTCACCATCCTGCCCCACCAATACTTCTCGGTGGAATGAACCCACCCGGGCGAACGGAACTCAACCGGAAAATCACCCTCCACTTTCATGAATGCGTTGAGGAAAGTGGTGCCAAGTTTTGGTGTTTCTCCAACTGGGGGCTCAGTCCTGAGCGACCCGGGGAACAGGCTGAGAACCGCCCTATCATGACTATCATGACGATATACCCTTTTGGAGCCTAAGTCACCGAGAGTAATCTCAGGGACATATCAGTAAAGGTCCTATTTCATCTTCCGAGGGACGGACATGTGCTGGAGATAAGACAGCGGGTACATCCTCTCCATGTCCGGAAGAAAAAATCTTTTGTCCCCTATCTGGCGGAGCCATTTATAATCTCCGTCATACATGGAATAGCCGCCATCGCCGATATGGTCTCCAAAGAAGAAGGCAGGCTTCTCCAGCGGAACGCGAGCATCCGTTGTGAATGCTGCGTCAGTCATAAGCTCCCGAAAAGTTGTCATGTCAACATTGGAGAGCCTTTTCTTGTGCTCCTGTGACCTGTCAGCAGTCACAGGTACAGTCCTTTGCAGCACAAAGGTTAAATCACGGTCAGCACCACCTACGTGCCCAAAGTGGCGCTTCTTGGAGAGTGGGGCAGAAGAGTGTGGCACTGCAAAAGAAAGGACACTTGATCAGACATCTTAAAAAAAAAATGTTAAGTGTCTATAGTCCAGACGTAGAAAAGATACTGGACGCAGAAATTATCAAAATTCGCGTCTAGACTTGAGAATCCGCGTCCAGACGCAGAAGAGACATTGGACGCAGGAATTATCAAAATCCGCGTCCAGACCTGCAAATCCGCGTCCAGATGTGAGGCCCGCAGGATCAAGCCCGCGTTTTGAAAACCAAGACTTATGAAAAATCTCTAAGTACTTGGGCTCAGGTGCCAGATTCATAAAAAAATCAGCACCTGATGTCATAGAACGCAAGGATCAAGTCCGTATCCTAACCCTTCACAATTAGAAATATTCTAAGTGAAGAATCCGAAATGCAGGGCTCACTGGCACCGGGTCATCAAACCCGCGCCTTGGTCATCAACTCAAAGACCGCGTCTGAGACCGCGTCTGAGAATCAAACACGGTTTATATTCTGTGTTAACGGTTCTCCTCCAAAAAAAAAGATTTTTTTTTAGGGGTTCCATGAACTTCCATTAATGGTGAAGTTTAAGCCTAAACGACATTATACCTGGGAAAAGGACTTCCTGCGCGGAGGAACCGCCCCTCTGGGCCTCGGCGACGGCCGCCTTTGAGGATGATGCGGTTGGCTTGGCCTTGGGTGCCATTGGTGATCAAGAGTCCGATGAAGGAGAAATGAAAAGCGATGAACAAAGATCCTCTTTCTAAAACCCTAACAGATGCGCTCGGAGAAGAAGAGGATAGCTCTCTGACTGTTGCCATTTATAGGCACAAAGATTTGCAAAGATACGCGGCGCGTGGCTCGATTAGCTCTACAGCGAGTCATCGCTTGACGCGTGGAACAGATCATTTAATGAACCAAGAAGTCCGCGCGCCAAAAGGTGATGTCCCGACGGTTCCCCAGGATAACTGGCAGTGCACTCATGACATGGCACGGATTCGCACCCGACGGCCGCGTCTCTTCGATGGACGTGCCCCGTCAGCACCGCCATAAATGCGTCCAAAAAGTCGCATCTTTATTCCAAAGAGGCGCGTCCCTCTGAAGTTCGCGTCCCTCCAATCTGGCCTAGCATCGCGTCTGCCTGACGAAATATCAGTCGCGTTTCCATTGCCAAAAGACGCACCTCATGAAACTCACGTCTTTAAAACAGTACCATCTCTGCTTTTCTAAAAAAAAAGAAGAACTGGCGTTCAGTCGTTGCTTCTGCAAATCAGTTCAACAGTACACTGGCACAAGCAGACGATCGTCCACTCCTGGCTTAAAGCGCGTCCATGACAGACTAAAAGCAATCGGGGAGGTTTAGACTATGTATCTGGACACTCAACACGATCAACTCTGGCGGCCTCAAAGAGTTCAACAGTACACTCACGAAGACCAACTCCAGATAAGATCAAACCCGGAGCATTAACAGTCCAGTTATAAAGGTGAATTCAGCTAGAGTCCAAAGTATTTCGAAATCCGTCCCAGTTAACTGCGGAATATCGAAAACTTTGGAGGGGGTTCTGTAGGCTGTCTAAAAATCACTAAAAGACAAGCCATTAAAAAGCAGAGTTTCAAGTTCTAGACGCGAAGGCTCAACACCCGCGTCTCAGCACCAAGGCGCGAGGGTCCAAAACCCGCGTCTCAAACTCAAGGCGCGTGGGCTCAACACCCGCGTCTCAGCACCAAGGCGCGAGGGTCCAAAACCCGCGTCTCAAACTCAAGGCGCGTGGGCTCAACACCCGCGTCTCAGCACCAAGGCGCGAGGGTCCAAAACCCGCGTCTCAACATCAAGGCGCGTGGGCTCGACACCCGCGTCTCAACCTCAGGGCGCGAGGGTCCAAGGCCCGCGTCTCGGTTATAACCGCCCTGGTTATGGGGCCAGTCACCGCCCACATAGCAGGGAAGTTAGCCCCTCATTGTGGAGCACTTTTAGGGGGGCACGTTCACCCGTGGAGCCTCTATAAATAGCCCCGCCGCTATGAGGAGAGAAAAAAAAGAAAGAGAAGAGACCAGAGATAGACAACAGACTACACCCAGGCAGACAGAGAGAGAGAGAAGCAAGAGAGAGCTCAACTCTTCAACAAGCTCGCTGCGTACGAGTTGCCCTTTGCCTACCTTCTCTTTGAGAGTTTTGGTAGACAGAGCTGTGTTACTCCTTCTACCAGCCAAAGAGAAGATCCCTGACGATCCCGACGGTCATCCGTCAACGGAGAACAAGATTTACTCTTCACCGCCACTTGAAGAACCCAGCCTTAAACAAAGGGAGGATTCAAGATTCAACATTCTCCCTCCCTTGTAACTGGAAGGAAAACAGTTTTGTTGTAATTTTTCATCTGATTCAAGAAAATTTTACAGCGAACACCTTTATTTCTTTTTCCCGGCGTGTACAATCATAAAGTCAAATTTCTCAAAAAACAAATTTGATACCAATTAAAAGTATTATTCTTTTAAACATATGATACCAAATTGAAATTATTATTTTCTATCATAAAGTAAGGGAGTGGAAATACAAATACCAATTGAAATATGAAAATCGAATTTTCTCCCCTTTATGAAATACCAACAAAAACAATGCATAGGCTTGAAATAAGATACCAATTGAAAATTTAATCAATTGAAACAAAGATAAAACTCAAGCTCTAGCATAAACACAAAACATATATATATGTATGAAAAATAGATACCAATTAAAATTGATATTCTTTGAAAAACAAGCATACATATATGAAAATATATGAGCATACAAGAAAGGTCAAAATTGATACCAATTGAAAGAATCCATGATACCAATTGAAACAACACTAATGATCAAGTGTATACATCATATAACTACCACCCAACCATGGTTCAAGTTTTAAATGATTTTCATTTTAAAGCATACATGAACATGATCTCCCATCCATCCGCCGTAGAAGGTAGGGGTTTTCAAATAAGTTTGAAAATGTAGTATGTTTGAAAATCTCTACCATAGTGAAGAATACGAACTAGTTATAGGAAAAACTTTTAAACTAGTACGAAATCCTTCAAGTAAGGAATAAAACAAAATTGTTTTTCATGAAGCACATGTAAATCACATGATCACTAAGCACTCAAAGTCCATAAAGCCCATATCATAGTCTCATGAAAACAAATCATGAGTAAACAAATAAAGTGAGTGAGCAAGTGTAATGTAAAACACACAATCATGAAAATATTCAATTTAGCTCAATTGAAATTCCTTAAAAAAACATTAACACATGAAAAACTAAATTTTCATTTCCAATTGAATTACCTAAAAACATGAAACTCATCAAAACGATTTAAACTTCAAGGCATATGTATGTCATGTACAAACTAAAGTATACATACATATCCTAAACATAATGAGTCCACAAAGTATATGCATGAAGGCACGTGGCTCAAGGGATGTGTATGTATAATCAATAGTTTAGACAAGATGGACATCTACATGAAGTTAAAACACATGATCAAAGAAACATATCCAAAATGAGAATATAGGTTAAAATGCATGAATCATCAAAACTAGACTATACTAGCACATCTAATGGGTACAAATAAGAATTCTAGCACAAACATATATAAAGATTTATTTTGTGGCCCACTATATGTACAAGTATAAATCCTAGTCTTAATGAAAACTAACATCTAAACGTATATCATAAACATGAAGCATAAAACTAGACATAAATCAACACGATAATCATAAAAATGATCATGAAGTAAATCCACATGCTATTAGAACCATGATATACATAATAGCCAAACAATGGTGAGAACACAACAAATGGGTCTATCTAAACATGGGTGATCTCAAAAGCTATGCATGTCAAAGGTCTAATAAACATGGCATTCAACATACTAAACACAACATGATTCAATCAAAACACAAATCATAAACATCCATATGATCATTATGTATATGCATGTACATTTGATCTAGTGCATACATATTAGTTTAAATAAGGTGAGAACACTAAATATAGATCCATATAGAACATGGGTGAAGTAACTAAACATGTATAACACTAATCTAATCAACATGACATAAGCATAATGAACAATAAAACAAGACATGCTATAAATTGATGAACATGAAAAAGCATGTAAATAAAAACGGGAGTTAGAGAATGATACCAAAACCGATGAAGGCACCTCTCTAGTTCTCCAAACCAATGGTGGTCCTCTCCACCAAACTCCCCTTGAAAGTGATACATCCAAATTGTTTTCTTTAAGCACGGAACGCATCCACTTCAAGGCACCGCTACTCTCACGTGATGCGAGAGCCCACACCTACATCAAAATTTTAGGGGTGAGCTTTGGTACCCATTTTCTTTTGGGTCCATAGGGGTTAGCATCTCTCCTAACTCAAACAAGATTACATGCTAAATTTTCATTATGTAAACGATCATAGCAAAATCTAGCAAGATGGCTTTTTCGGCTACAATGTGTACATGTGTACACATGAGCATACGTGTTATGATTGTGTCCATGTGGAGCATGTGTATGCCGTGAATGGTGTACATGCAAAGATGGAACTTGTTTCTTGTGAACCAAGGTTTCCAAGCGTGTATGATTTAAAGTACATTGGCTTAAAGTGGAGCCCAAACAATCTACACTTTTCTTCAAAACATTTATATCATTCTCAATATTAGAAGACAAAGTGGAGCATGCAAAAGAAGTGCTAGGTGAAGCTACACTAGCATGGCAAACATGTATATCAATATCATTTTGCAAAGATTTATTTTTATTTAAAACTAAATCCAATTCTTTTGTAATGAAATCAATTTTATTTTTCAAAACAAGGTTATCTTTTAAAATAAAATCCAATTTGATGATAAAACCTCATTGTTTTTCACAACATCATCACAATCATTTTGCTTTTCAAAACATCAATCTCTTTTAGGGCAAGGTCTAGTTGAGATCTTTGTGAGTCACGTTCACTAGTAATCTCTTCCTTTCTCTTGCAAAACCGATTCAAAAGTTGAGCACAAATCCTTCATTTCTTCTTTTAGTTCAAGATTATTCTTTTTCAAAAGATTATGTTTTTCCAAAAAATTTTCAAGCTTTGTGGCAAGTTCCATATTTAAGGTTTGAGCTTCTAAACAACCATCACAATAGGAACTAGAGCTATCATCTATTTGAGAATCCGATTGTACCTCAAGGGAGTTTTTCCCTTGGACCATGAGGCAATGTTTATCGGACTTGTCTCTCCTAGATCTCCTCAACTTGTTGATCATCACGGGTAGCTCGGGAGACGTCAATATACTCCAAACTGCAAAAGCCGAGTTATAACGATCAAACACATATAAAGATCTTCATTGAGAGATGCTCTAAGTGTCTTAAGGGCTAATGCATTTGCCTTTTTATGCTTGCTATTATTTGGGAAGGATTCTTGTGTAGAGGCTTGGTAAACTAGATGTCCTAGGGTTTTCAAATGACTACTCATATTGGCCTTCCAAACATCAAGTCTAAAAAAGTCAAACATAGGAGGGCTATCCATGAGAGCAAACTAAATGTGTGCAAATGAGAATGCAAATGAAGATTAGCAAACCAAGATCTCACTCCTAGGTGGTTAAACCTAAATATCAGGAGTGTAGGCTCTGATACCAATTGAAAATCACCTAGAGGGGGGGTGAATAGGTGATAAAGCTAATCTAATGAACTTAATGCGGAATTTAAAAACTAATTACAATTAACAAGAGATGCACACTCAAACAAGCCAAGCAATTATGAATGAACAATATGAATTGATGCAAGGCACAAAGTAAAGAGAGAGAGTAAGAGCCAAGGGATCAAGCGCAAACAACAAGATATGTTTCGAGGTTCGAGCACCCAGCTCTACATCCCCGCCTTCACACAGAAGGATTTCAAGTCCACTAGCTTGTCTACAAAGGACTCCCACAAAGGGAACCTCCACCGAGGATTTGGGGCAATCACAATTACAAGGAGTACCCAACTCCTCTCCTTACAAACACAACCTCCTCCTTGAGGCACAACTCCAATCCAACAAACAATCACCTCACAACTTGAGGGATTAGCACCAAGCAACACAAGGATCACCTCACAACTTGAGGGATACAACCCAAAGCACAACCTCCTCAACACAATGAGGGCAAGGCACAAAGCAAATAATGGGTTTACAACTTGGTGGTCAAAACAACATCCACAAACAATCTCTTTCTCCCACACAAAGATCCTATAGAATAAGAAAGTAGATGTAGCTCAAGTGTGGAGAAAACCAATGGAATGGAAATCAAAATCACAAAGAAAATCTTTGGGAAAAAACTAGAAACCAAGATGAAGAAATTGAATCAAAAACTTTTCCCCAAAACCCTTTCTTGATTTTTTAAACCCTAACAAAAATACCAAATAGATTGTTCAATTTAAAGCCCAAAAACTTCTTTTGATTGCTGTGAAAACACCAGAGAGTAAGAAAAAATTCGCACAAAAAATCTTAGAGAAAATAGGCCATTAATGGGGTATTTATAGCCCCTAGAAAAATATAGCCGTTGGAAGCAGATTCTACCAAAAATGGCCTAACGGTCGACCGGTCGGTCGACCGGCCAACGGTCGGATTTGACCGCAGGCACCATCCGGTTGACCGCCGGTCGACCGAAAAGAACAGAGACACTGCTCTCAGTTACGGTCGACCGCCCGGTCGACCGGCCCACTGGGCTGCCAGACGTGCACAGCTCTGTGCACGTCGGTCGACCGCACGGTCGACCGGCCCTGGTGCGGTCGACCTAGCGGTCGACCGACCTGGCCTGTCAGCCAGTTATAGGTCAGAAACAACAGGTATTCCCGAGTCAATATCGGTTCCTATTCCCTTCATTATTGAGCTCAAATCATCCATTCCACAAAATCACATTTCATTGTTGGACCAAGGTTTAGATCAATATGACTCCGTGATGATACCCCAAGATTGGTCATCTAACCGGAAAAATTTTCATATTAGGATCTTGCAAGATCCTATTCATATTGGGGATTATAAAAATGTTAATAGGAAAGAGGTTATGAAAGGTGGATTTCATGAAAATTCACAGTATCTAGATTGGGGCAGAAACGCTTGGCCCAATGAGACCACTACTGGAACCACCACCTTGAGGTGAAAAATTTCCTTCACTTTCTCCTTTTTCATGTATTATTGCATTTCCTTCATATATTGAGGACAATGTATGAGTTAGGTGTGGGGGAGAGTTTCCTAACATAATAACTTTACTAATTTAAAAAAAAAATCCTTTCTTTAAAAACTTTTTCAAATGAAAAATAATACTTTGACTTATTTTTGTAAAAAATTAAATTAATTTTAAGGAATAAGAGGATCATAATTAGGATTTCATATACTTGGTTAAAATAAAATTATTTGTTGATTTTGAGGTTAGGAAGAAAAATTAGAAAAGTAATTTAGTCTTAATTTTTACCTTGATGAAATATGCATACTTTATACACTTACGCACTTAGGATTCTAAAACAAAAATTTTTTATGCCTTATATAAAATATATATATATACATATATCAAAAAACAAATCCTCTGATTAAGCTGGGTATTTGTGCCTCATAAAGCATGAGTATTCACACCTAAAAGTGGTCCATGTAATAAAAAAAGCCTAAGTTTTGTGGCCTTATTTGCTCGAGTCCTAAGTCCTTGGGGTGTTTTCTCGCCCGGTGCCCTAAAATTGTCTGGTTTGGGAGTCACCGACTAAGACTCGTTACATGGGCAAATTAAAAAGCTTAATAGAGATAAGGGATATTACCCTATAAATGAAAAAAATATAATAAAAATAATAAGGTATAAGAGTCAGAGTTAAAGAATCTCGAGTCAAAATTTTCACGGTCACAAGGTGCATATGACTTGGGGTAGAATAATGAACTAGATGAGAAATACAATTTTAATCCTTACCTTGTTTGAAACAAGTTTTGAATAAAGACGAAGTTTAGGAATGACTAAGTTTTGATAATCCTATAACTTATAGATTACTTGAAATTTTACATTAATACTTCAAATATTTTTTCTTTCAAAATGCGTTTTCAAAAAAAATACTAACAATTCATTTCTTTTTCTTCTTGGATTTTGTGAGAGTAATCCACTGAAAATCTTCACGAGATAAAACTCGTCCTTTAGGGGTAAGCTAGAGGTTTAACGGCTTGTTGCACATGCTAAATGCAGCGGTGATTTCTACAAAATTGAGTTAGGTATCTTTATTTTGCTCGAAGACGAGCAAAAATAAGTGTGGGGGTGTGTTTGGACACATATATTACATAAATATTATTATATTCTTACATAAATTCTGTAATGAATATTGCAAATAACTTGTCTTAATGTCTTAATTTATGCAGGGTAGGGAGAAGATAATCATGAAATTTATCCAATTAAATTCAAAAGTTAAAAAGAAAGAGGATCGATTCAAATTCAAAAATTCTCGAAGCTATCTAATCTGAAAACTAGATATATCAGATAAGATAATATCATCTAAATTCAAGGGAAACATGGATTATTTAAAAACCCTATCGATTTTGCTAAGGATAAATGGATATCTTAGAAAACAAACTGAAAATCCAAGAGGATAAATGGATAGAGAGAATATCAACGGATGAGATGAAGCAATTTAGATTCGGATTCAAGATGAATACAGTTTAGCATTTTAATCATAACTTTCGCTACTGAAACTCAAATCTGATAATTTAAGATGCTACAGAAAGAAGACTTAAAGGGCTACAATGCTTCTGTTGATCACTAGTTCTAATTCTATCATTTGATAGGTGATATTCAGTAATCAACACGCCAACAAGCTGTAAATTAGAATTGAATTTCTGGATAAATCAAATCAAGTTTGGAGATAAGGGAAGAATTCAAATTAAGAAATATCCAGATCTTCCTATCTTCATATGCTTTCTATCTCTTTGATTTTCTCCAATAAAAAGACACTACTCCAAAGAGAGACACTTGTGTCATTCCGGAAGGATTCGGTCTAAAGGATTCGAGACCGAATCCTTCCCACTCAGATACAACCTTAGATATCCGAATGCAAGATCCGTTCCGTTGAAGTTGATTTATATTATTTCAAGTAACTAAAACTTAAAAATCATGTATTTTGAATATTTTTTGTTCATCCATCAAATTGGTATAAATGAACGGCCGAAAATAGCATATTGCTTAGATCTACGCCTTTAGACATACAAATTCTTGATCCGACCATTTTATCATGATCTAAACATTTAAAACCCCTCAAACACCAATTTTTGTTAGATTTTAAATATTCTACACCGTTAAATTAACCAACTCACTATTTCTACCGTCCATTTGCGTTCACTTGATCGATGAGCAAAAAGTATTCAAATTACATGATTTTTTTTTTTGTTACTTGAAATAATTTAGAACTTGAACACTTGCATTCGGATGTCGTAAGGTTGTATTTGAGTGGGAAGGATTCGAGGCCGAATCCTTCCGGAATGACAAAAGTCTATCTCAATATGAGTTAATGAAGAGTCTTTGGCAGCTGTTCAACACTGATAACTGCCAGAAAAAATTTGCAATGAATGTATAATAGATGAACAGGTTGTCATGGTTCACAATTCAAAAGAATAACTTCTTTTTCAAGAGATACTAAGGTGGATTAGCTTTTTAAGAAAAGAAAAAAGATTTATTATGATGCAGTTCTCATTTATAACATATTGTTCTGTAACTCAAGGCAATTAGCTCATGATCACTGGCAGATGATGGACTATAGAAACTTACAAGCAGTTGAAATTATTGAAACTTTGTTAAATCATCTTGTTGCCTCAGATAAACAGACTGACTTGAAATTAGGGGCAAGAGCGGGAGAGTAATGTCACAACTGCAAGGCTACTCCATCTATCTGAGGCCGGGTTCAAGTTGTGGACAGTCTACTTTAAGATGCAGGGAGCAAGGCAACAGATTCCAACCCTTCCTACATCATGCAATGACGGGAGACTCATGCGCTTGTTTCCTTTTCTCACATTTGTGAAATTAACAATTACAAAATTCTCCCTTCTTTCTTCTCAATGCCTGATGTAATATTATAAAATTCTCTCTTCTTTCTTCTCAATGCCTTGTTGTATACTAGTCTACGGACTAATATACTATAATCTAAAATTTTAAATGGAGAATGGATCTTATTCAACTTTTCTTTCTTGCTTGCTTTCTTGATAAAAAACAAAGAGATACACTAGCCTTTTATAGGCAAATGACAATAATGCATATATGATGATGACTCTTCATTCCTTCTAATTGAAGATGATGACTCTTCATTCCTTCTAATTGAAGATGATGACTCTTAATTGATGATGACGACTCTTCATTCCTTCTAATTGAAGATGATGACTCTTCAATTGATGATGACTCCAAATTGATGATGATGACTCTCATTTCTCCTAATTGAAGATGATGACTCTTCATTTCTCTCAATTGATGATGACTCTTCATTTCTTCTAATTGATGATGATGACTCTTCATTTCTTATGGTCTCTTCTTCTTCCAAAATTAATGTCATAAAGACATTTTTATTTGATATTCCAACACACCCTCAAATCAAAATGTTTTCATACCGAGCATTTCTTTTAGCCTTCTGAAATGTTCAATAGGCAATGGCTTCGTGAAAATATCTGCTACTTGCTCCATGGTATGACAATACTCCAGCTCCACAGTTTTCTGCTTTACATGGCCTCTGAGAAAATGAAATCTGTATCTATATGTTTGCTCCTCCCATGATATACTGGGTTCTTTGCAAGTTGGATGGCTGATTTGTTGTCCACAAATATTACAGTCGCTTCTTCTTGTGGATGATCCAATTCCTTTAAAATGTTCCGCAACCAAATAGCTTCACATACAGTAGATGAAGCTGCCACATACTCTGCTTCGCATGAAGATAAGGCCACAACTCTTTACTTCTTTGAGGTCCATGAAAATGCAGTTGACCCAAGATAGAAGACATAGCCAGTGGTGCTTTTCCTCTCATCTTGGTCACCTCCCCAGTCGTTATCTGAATAGCCTACTAACTCTGCAGTTTCACCATAAGTATAAAATAGACCAAGGTTGAGTGTGCCTTTGATATACCTTAGAATTCTCTTTGCAGCTAGCCAATGAGACTCCTTCGGTGTCTCCATATAGCGACTCACAAGTCCGACTCCGTAAACAATATCAGGCCTTGTGATCGTTAAGTACCTCAGGCTACCAACTAGACTTTGAAAAAATCAAGTCTACAAAATCTCCAATTCCTTCTCTTGATAGCTTCATTGCTGTAGCTATTGGGGTGTTTACTGGGTTGCAGTTACTCATCTTGAATTTCTCTAAGATCTCCTTCATGTACTTCTTTTGAGATATAAATATCCCATCTTGTTGTTGCTTCACTTCAATACCAAGAAAATAGGACATCAATCCATTGTCCGTCATGTCAAATTCATTGAACATCGCCTCCTTGAATTCAGCAAGCATCTCGACGCAACTTCCTGTGTATAACAAGTCATCAACATAACGACAAATTATTAGAAATTCAGCTTAATGGTTCCTCTTCATGTAGATGGCATGCTCATAAGGACATTTGGTGAAGCCGTTTGATGAAGATAACCATCAATTCGAGCATTCCATGCCCGTGGTGCCTGCTTTAAGCCGTACAAGACTTTCTTTATGTGATATACTTTGTCTTCTTACCCTTTTACCAGAAAACTTCTGGTTGTTGTACATACACCTCTTCTTCAAGAATACCATTGAGAAATGCTGACTTGACATCTAGATGATATATCTTCCACCTGTGATGAGCTGCAAGTGAAATTAATAGTCTCACCGTGTCCAATCGGAGCAACTGGTGCAAAGACTTCTTCATAGTCGATGCCGTATTTTTATTTGTAGCCTTTCGCCACAAGCCTCGCCTTGTACCGATCAACCTCACCATCTGCTATGCGTTTGATCTTGTACACCCATTTGACACCTATCGCCTTGTGATTTTGTGGAAGTGTTGTCAACTCCCATGTGTCATTCTTCTGGATGGCATGCATCTCCTCCTTCATTGCTGATCGCCAACAATCTTCTTCCTTAGCCTCTTGGAAAGTGAGAGGCTCATGATCGGCATATAAACAAAAAAGTTTAGTTCTCCATCTTCTTCTATCTGCTCATAGAACCTCCCTGAGGCTTCTCATTTTGATTGGACCTCGTTGCACGGAGGATTCGCTACTACTACCTTCCTCAGAAGATGGAGAACCTCTTCAGGAGACGGTGTAGCATGTTGAGGAGATGGTGGTGTAGTTGGTGGTGGAACCTCTTGTAGGGGCTCATCAGGTTCATTCACCATGGGTTGCTCTTTGACAGTCTCTTCATTCCTCCAACTCCATGCTTCAGCTTCATTGAAGAAAACATCTCTACTAACCACTAGTTTCTTAGTTAGTGGATTGTAAAGCTTGTATGCCTTCGACTCCTCGCTATATCCGATGAAAATGCATTTTTCACCATGATTGTCAAGCTTCTTCCTTTTGACTTCAGGTACTTGAGCATATGCAACACACCCAAAAATTCGTAGGTGTGTGACATTAGGAGTATAGCCGCTCCATGCTTCTTGAGGCGTCTTGCCCTTCACTTGCTTCGTCGGGTACCGTTTGAGCAAGTAGGTTGAACATGCCACAGCTTCCGCCCAAAACTGCTTCGGCAGTCCCTTTTCTTTAAGCATGGTTCTTGTCATGTCAAGAATAGTGCGGTTCTTTCTTTCTGCAATGCCATTTTGCTGTGGTGTATAGGCAATAGTAAACTGCCTCTTTATGCCTTGCTATCTACAATATTCTTGAAATATTTGAGGTGTACTCACCACCTCGATCAGATCGGAGAGTTTTTAGCTTATAGCCATCCCAAAGTAATCAGAAATTCAAGGTGAACGGGCAACGATTGAAGCCATTTCTGACTGCTGAGCCAGAGTCGCAAGCTGCAGTTCCTGCGTCTCTGCGACCCAGTGTATACTTGACTGTCTGCCATCAGACACACAAATAAATTGAAATTAAAAAAATAACATATAAAAAAATATATATATATAATATACTATATATAACTACACATTGTCTAACAAAAACAAGAGATTCATTTGTAAATACCTACAAGGAGGAGGAGGTCTTTCCATAACCATCCCCTGGTAAACTTGTAAATACTTTTGTGACCTAGGGATAAGATTGAAATTTCCAACTTTTGGTGTCTATTAATACATATCTACCCTCTTCTCTTCTCAAACCCAAACCTTCTCCAGATCTAGAGAAAACACCCAGGCGCCGGCTGTAACGCCCCGATCCCGCAGGTACGGGGACGTTATGGCGACGTACATACGCAGGGCGGAAAACCCTCACGTACGTACGCTAAGCCTCAGTACAATAAATAACCTCCATATAGACATGGATCCCAGCATGACATATGTACAAGAATACCTGCAGAAATAGGTCAGCGATCATAACAGATATAACAAATAGGGACAAATAAGATAACGGAGATAAAGCACCAAGATACCTAGGCGTAGTCCCAATGAGGAAGCTCCGATGTGACTCCATGGCACTCTCCGATACTATGGTAACTCGGATCTCCAATCTGGGCACGCAAACCCAGGGTCGTCAGAAAGCGACCTAGTGAGTGGTAAATGAAGGAGAGGCAGTAATATATACAATAGTACTACAACCATGATACTAATATATAATATAATACAAGATGTAATAATAGTGATACCATATAATACGCATATACGAAATAGTACAAATATATATAAACATGTTTTATTGTAATATCATCTCTACCTAGCCGGTTATCATCAGGTCATATCTATAGTCGTGTCCAGTTTATATAATAACTAATGTTGTCAAGTGGTGATGTAATAGACATGAACATGATAGTGGTGACGTGATAGAGGTGAACATGCAGATGGGCATATCTCTGCAACAATAAAATATATGTAATGCAGGACATGCATAGTATGCCACTACATACAGTGTAACATATACCAGGTAATGTAACAAAGTATACATGTGCATGAGTAGTAGGGCACTAAAGAAAGTGTAACAGGAACAGGAACAATAGCAATGTATACATGTCACATGATAGCAGATAAATGATCATGAACAGTAACAAGTACAACTAAACATGTAGCAGGCAGGTAATGCCAAAGTCATGTCATTTATACAATAGTAGCGATCAGTACCACCTGGTATTTAATCAATCTCTACCAATGTCCCATACCACTGGCAGTTCATACTGGAGCCCGCACTCCAGTCGAACCATCGGACATGGCCTACGGGTACCATTATCCAAACGAGAGAGTGACCAAATAACAAGTGTTCCCGACGTCACTATTGTGTATACTGTTTTATTATGTTAATTGGAAACCCATGGTCGAGGAGTTCTTATCGGGTAAGTGTATCCCGTGCATACCCGGGATCACGGCCTTTATCAAACCCGTGGCTGCTAAGACCAGAGCCCTCCGCTAAGAGGGGAACAATAATCAAGTAACAATAGCTCATGGAGCAATTGGTAGGTAGCACTACCATCCCCTGCAGTGGGAGAACAATATGGATCCAGTACATCACCCGATAAGATCTAATCAACGTCAAGTCTCCCCCATACCCCAGTTATCATTATGATCTGATATGTGTCCTGATATGTCAAGTATACAATGTAACAAGAACAAATACAGTACCTAATACGGATAACACGATAACTGGACTTGAGCTCTGTTGATAGCATAAAACAATATATCGGGAACAATATACCCGGAAACGGGAACATATCATCACGTGAACAATATAACGGGAACAATATAACAGGAACAATAGATGTGGGATTCCACATATCGTATATCAACAGCTCTCATGTCCAGTATCGAGTATATCCATATCAGTAACAGGACACAATCATATAACATGAATACGGGAACATGGAACAATAATACATGTAATCAGCACGGTGATCCATATGACAATAAGATAGAAATAATACATGCATGTACACTCGTGCGGTGAGCATATGTAACAGTGATGTGTGAACATGAGATAACTGTGTATCGAGCATCCATGCAACGATGATCACAATAATAGGAAATGCGTGTACCAGTGGAACATATATGTGTAGCCATAATCCGTGTTCTATCTCTGTGATAGTACATGTAGTAACAGTGATCAGTGTCTACTATAATACCATGTCCAGTGACCTTACAGTATCCGTGTTATGATGATATCAGTGCCTGCAATACCGGTGTCCTGCATTCATATCTAGTGACAGTGTAGTGTTATCGAATACCGTAGATCAGTATACATGTGACGATAGTTATCTAACTGTGATCTAATACATGACATAATGGTGTTTATGAAGATGGTAACACAGTGACCTGTGTGTCTGTGGCTGTGCAGGTATGATGACCGTGTCTGAGTAGTCTATGCCAGTATTTCTTGTTACTACAATTGTCTCCCTATATTATATTACATCAGGAAATACCTAACCATATTACAGGAATCACCTATTACAATGGGTCCAACAAGTACCAGTTAATAATTAATTATTACCGTCTTTTATCCATAATCACGATATATCAATCACTGTCACTAAATATGATAAAATATAATTTATAAAAGAAAAACACTCACTAACTAGCCATAGGATGGTAGCTCTCGTCCCCACGATCGCAACGGATCCAGAATCGCCCGAATCGGAGTCCGGATGCTCCAGTTATCGCCCGGATACTAATTCATAACAAATAAAGTAAAATATGTAAATAAAAATAATAAATACAAATTTTGAATTGTATAAGGGGGTTTTCTGTAAATTTACCTTTAACGGGTTTCGGATGCGGGTTTTGCTCTTAACGGGTCGGGTCCAGATCCACAACACAAACCCATACCTTAATTTAATTGGTATCGGGTTATTGGGTTTGGGTGTCAATAAACCCCAAAAGAGAAATTGGGTTTCCAAATAAACCCAAATAGGGTATTGGGTTTGGGCTCTAACCCAAACCCACAAGGAAAAGAGGAGGGGCGGCAGCAGCAAGCTGCTGCCGCCCTCACTAGCCAGCCGGCCAGCTGGGCTGGCCGGCGGCTCCGGCGACGCCCGCCGGCGGCGGTCGGCCAAGAGAGAGGGTGAGAGAGAGGGGGAGGGAAAGAGGGGGAAAATTAGAAAGAAAAGAAGGGGAAGAAGCAGCAGCAGTGAAGAAGATGAAGAAGAAGAAGAAGAAGAAAGAAAGAAAAGAAAAGAAAAGAAGAAGGAGGATGGTGGCGGCGCCGGCCGTGGCCGGGGCGCGGCCTGGGGTCGCGGCGGCCGGCGGTGGCGCCGGCCGCGCTTGGCTTGGCTGTGGGCCAAGGGAGCAGCCCCTCCCCTTGTGGGAGGGTCTGTAAGAGAGAGAGAGGGAGGAGAGATAGAGAAGAAAGAAATTAGATAGAGATTAGAGAGATTAGAGAGAGTTTTAGAGAGAGAGGAAAATTAAGAGAGAAAGATGGAGAAGGGATTTTATTAAGAGGAGAGAGAGAAGAGTCGGTGGTCAATGGCGGTGGGAGAAGAAGTCTCGTGAAGAAGGAAGAAGGGAGAAGAAAAGAAAAGAAAAAGGAAAATAAAAATGAATACTTAATTATTAAAATATTGGCCCAAAATTCGACTAGCTCCGAACGGTACCCAAAAATTACAGAAAATAGAGAATATTATTCTGAGATGTAAGATGAAGACGGTTTACTGAAACTCAATCCAATTTGCAAATTAAAAATCCCGGAGTGTCTCACCGATACGGGCGACACGGTTTGGCCGGATTTTCGATAAATTCAGAAAAATCCCCAAAAATACCCTAACGTAGAGAACATGATTCTAAGGCACATGGTGAAAGCGGATTCTCAAAACTAGTCCATTTGTGAAATAAAAATCGTAAGGCTGGTTATCGGTATCGGTTAACACCGGCTACGGAGATTTTCCAAAATAATCCAGAAAAATTTCAGAAAATCATGAAAATCTATAATTATTAGAAAATGATTTTTAAAACTGAAATCAACTTATCGGACTACCACAGAGGTCAAATCAATTTTGTATGTCGTATCGCGTACTGATACTGTGATACGTACATCAGGAAGCAGGGGGTTACATTTCTCCCCACCTTACAAAAAAAATGCGTCCTCGCAATTTCCATTCAGGTGTGAACAATATTTTCAACCCCTAATGCCTAAAGGTGCCAGATCCACGACACCTCCGCTGCGCACTCTGCTATCTATACGGAACTCGGGGTGGAGAAGTATGGTAGTAAACGAATCCTAACGGATGGGAAGCAAGACGATGCAAGGAAAATGAGAAGGAAGTCGGATATTCTGGTTGACAACTGAAAGGAAGTCAGAGAACAGAGTCAAGAAATGAATTGTCAAGGTCATGGTATTCTTGTACTCGTTACTGGAATGCCCAAATTCAGATACAGACAAGTTAATCTGAACCTGATTGTACTGTTGGTAAGAGCTCAAGGATTGAACAAGGTGGTTACCCACACCAGGTGTGAACCTAAGCTCTGATACCACTATGTAACGCCCCGATCCCACAGGTACGGGGACGTTATGGCGACGTACATACGCAGGGCGGAAAACCCTCACGTACGTACGCTAAGCCTCAGTACAATAAATAACCTCCATATAGACATGGATCCCAGCATGAATAAGTACAAGAATACCTGCAGAAATAGGTCAGCGATCATAACAGATATAACAAATAGGGACAAATAAGATAACGGGGATAAAGCACCAAGATACCTAGGCGTAGTCCCAATGAGGAAGCTCCGATGTGACTCCATGGCACTCTCCGATACTAGTAACTCGGATCTCCAATCTGGGCACGCAAACCCAGGGTCGTCAGAAAGCGACCTAGTGAGTGGTAAAATGAAGGAGGCAGTAATATATACAATAGTACTACAACCATGATACTAATATATAATATAATACAAGATGTAATAATAGTGATACCATATAATACGCATATACGAAACAGTACAAATATATATAAACATGTTTTATTGTAATATCATCTCTACCTAGCCGGTTATCATCAGTTCATATCTATAGTCGTGTCCAGTTTATATAATAACTAATGTTATCAAGTGGTGATGTAATAGACATGAACATGATAGTGGTGACGTGATAGAGGTGAACATGTAGATGGCATATCTCTGCAACAATAAAATATATGTAATGCAGGACATGCATAGTATGCCACTACATACAGTGTAACATATACCAGGTAATGTAACAAAGTATACATGTGCATGAGTAGTAGGGCACTAAAGAAAGGTAACAGGAAACAGGAACAATATCAATGTATACATGTCACATGATAGCAGATAAATGATCATGAACAGTAACAAGTACAACTAAACATGTAGCAGGCAGGTAATGCCAAAGTCATGTCATTTATACAATAGTAGTGATCAGTACCACCTGGTTAATCAATCTCTACCAATGTCCCAAAACCACTGGCAGTTCATACTGGAGCCCGCACTCCATCGAACCCATCGGACATGGCCTACGGGTACCATTATCCAAACGAGAGAGTGACCAAATAACAAGTGTTCCCGACGTCACTATTGTGTATACTGTTTTATTATGTTAATTGGAAACCCATAGTCGAGGAGTTCTTATCGGGTAAGTGTATCCCGTGCATACCGGGATCACGGCCTTTATCAAACCCCTGGCTGCTAAGACCAGAGCCCTCCGCTAAGAGGGGAACAATAATCAAGTAACAATAGCTCATGGAGCAATTGTAGGTAGCACTACCATCCCCTGCAGTGGGAGAACAATATGGATCCAGTACATCACCCGATAAGATCTAATCAACCGTCAAGTCTCCCCCATACCCCAGTTATCATTGTGATCTGATATGTCCTGATATTCAAGTATACAATGTAACAAGAACAAATGCAGTACCTAATACGGATAACACGATAACTGGACTTGAGCTCTGTTGATAGCATAAAACAATATATCGGGAACAATATACCCGGAAACGGGAACAATATCACGTGAACAATATAACGGGAACAATATAACAGGAACAATAGATGTGGGATTCCACATATCGTATATCAACAGCTCTCATGTCAGTATCGAGTATATCCATATCAGTAACAGGGACACAATCATATAACATGAATACGGGAACATGGAACAATAATACATGTAATCAGCACGGTGATCCATATGATAATAAGATAGAAATAATACATGCATGTACACTCGTGCGGTGAGCATATGTAACAGTGATGTGTGAACATGAGATAACTGTGTATCGAGCATCCATGCAACGATGATCACAATAATAGGAAATGCGTGTACCAGTGGAACATATATGTGTAGCCATAATCCGTGTTCTATCTCTGTGATAGTACATGTAGTAACAGTGATCAGTGTCTACTATAATACCATGTCCAGTGACCTTACAGTATCCGTGTTATGATGATATCAGTGCCTGCAATACCGGTGTCCTGCATTCATATCTAGTGACAGTGTAGTGTTATCGAATACCGTAGATCAGTATACATTGACGATAGTTATCTAACTGTGATCTAATACATGACATAATGGTGTTTATGAAGATGGTAACACAGTGACCTTTGTGTCTGTGGCTGTGCAGGTATGATGATGTTGTCTGAGTAGTCTATGCCAGTATTTCTTGTTACTACAATTGTCTCCCTATATTATATTACATCAGGAAATACCTAACCATATTACAGGAATCACCTATTACAATGGGTGTCCAACAAGTACCAGTAATAATTAATTATTACCGTCTTTTATCCATAATCACGATATATCAATCACTGTCACTAAACACGGTAAAATATAATTTATAAGAAAAACACTCACTAACTAGCCATAGGATGGTAGCTCTTTCCCCCGATCGCAACGGATCCAGAATCGCCCGAATCGGAGTCCGGATGCTCCAGTTATCGCCCGGATACTAATTCATAACAAATAAAGTTAAATATGTAAATAAAAATAATAAATGCAATTCTGAATTGTATAAGGGGGTTTTCTGTAAATTACCTTTAACGGGTTTCGGATGCGGGTTTGGATCTTAACGGGTCGGGTCCGGATCCACAACCCAAAACCATAACTTAATTTAATGGGTATCGGGTTATTGGGTTTTGGGTGTCAATAAACCCCAAAAGAGAAATTGGGTTTCCAAATAAACCAATAGGTATTGGGTTTGGGATCTACCCAAACCCACAAGGAAAAGAGGAGGGGCAGCAGCAGCTTGCTGCTGCCGCCCTCACTAGCTAGCCGGCCAGGGGTGGCCTGCGGCGCCCGGCGACGCCCGCCGGCGGCGATCTCGCCGCCGGCGGCGGTCGGCCAAGAGAGAGGGGGAGAGAGAGGGTGAGGGAAAGAGGGGGAAAATTAGAAAGAAAAGAAGGGGAAGAAGCAGCAGCAGTGAAGAAGAAGAAGAAGAAGAAGAAAAGAAAGAAAAGAAAAGAAAAGAAGAAGGAGGGATGGTGGCGGCGCCGGCCGTTGGCCGGGGCGCGGCCTGGGGTCGCGGCGGTCGGGCGGTGGCGCCGGCCGCTCTTGGCTTGGCTGCGGCCAAGGGAGAAGCCCCTCCCCTTGTGAGGGTCTGTACAGAGAGAGAGAGGGAGAGATAGAGAAGAAAGAATTAGATAGAGATTAGAGAGATTAGAGAGAGTTTTAGAGAGAGAGAGAGAAAATTAAGAGAGAAAGATGGAGAAGGGATTTATTAAGAGGAGAGAGAGAAGAGTCGGTGGTCAATGGCGGTGGGAGAAGAAGTCTCGTGAAGAAGAAGAAGGGAGAAGAAAAGAAAAGAAAAAGGAAAATAAAAATGAATACTTAATTATTAAAATATTGGCCCAAAATTCGACTAGCTCCGAACGGTACCCAAAAATTACAGAAAATAGAGAATATTATTCTGAGATGTAAGATGAAAGACGGTTTACCGAAACTCAATCCGATTTGTAAATTAAAATCCGGAGTGTCTCGCCGATACGGGCGACACCAGTTTTGGCCGGATTTTCGATAAATCAGAAAAATCCCCAAAAATACCCTAACGTGGAGAACACGATTCTAAGGCACATGGTGAAAGCGGATTCTCAAAATTCTAGTCCGTTTGTGAAATAAAAATCGTAAGGCTGGTTATCGGTATCGGTTGACACCGGCTACGGAGATTTTCCAAATAATCCAGAAAAATTTTAGAAAATCATGAAAAATCTAAAATATTAGAAAATAATTTTTAAATTGAAATTAACTTAATCGGACTACCACAGAGGTCAAATCAATTTTTGTACGTCGTATCGCGTACTGATACTGTGATACGTATATCAGGGAGCAGGGGGTTAACACCGGCCCTCTCCCCCAACCTTCTTCTCTCCCTCCACCAAAAGGCCACGCCAGGCCTTCTTAGCTGCGGAAACGCGGCCATCTAGTGGAGTTAGCCGCACGACAAGATCTTGACGCAGTCTCCATCCTGCACTCTCCTCGATTGCCCTAGAGGATCTGGGATTCTCTGCTTGGATTGACTCCAGGCATTTTATGTTGGTTTCCCCCACGGTTTTTGGGGGAGGTTTGCAACTTCTTTACCCTATCTCTTAATTTTTTTAGATCTAGATTATGGCTCCCACCATATTTCCCAGGGTTATGGGACTATTTTCTTAGGTAGGATTCATGAGAGATAGTGGTATGGGTTGGTGTATGATAGTTCTAATGGTGACACCTTTTACTGCCCCGACTTGGTGAGGAGCTTTTATTTAGGGATAAATAGTGCTTCATTAATCAATCCTTAATCAATTTGAAAAACACCTAGAGGGGGGTGAATAGGTGTGAATGCTAATCTAATGATCTTTTTTAAACTTTAATTAAATGAGTGATGCAACGATCTCTCAAAACACGACTAAGAGCCGAATACCCCTTGCGAGGTTCTAAACTCCTTCCTCCCAATTCCCCTAGATATGGGTTAGAGGTGCGCAATGCAACCGTGTTGTATTGAGGTGTGATCGATCAATGCCAAGTATGATGATGAGAAATGAAATGCACACAATGTAACACAACAAGTATAGCAAGTAAAGTAAACAAGACAAGATTGCACAAGTAGAGGTTAGTTCTCAAGCAAATAATTCAAGACAATATAAGCAAGAGAAATTGAAAGCAAGAATAACGCAAAGGCAATCGCAAACAAGATGATTTGTTTCGAGGTTCGAGCACACTTGCTCTAGTCCCCGCCTTCACCTCCGTGAAGGGTTTCCACTATCCACCGAGGATGCTTTACAATTGGTCTACCGAAGACGAGCACCGAGCTCCACCGAGTACAAAGGACCTCTACCGAAGAGGTTGCTCCCAAGGAAAAGATTACAAGAACAAAGTGATCACAACAAGATCACTACACTTTCACAAACTCTTTTACAAAACACTCTCACTTCAATTACAACTTCACTATAGAATGAGATAGGATTTTTGGCTCTATGAAGTGTGGTGAGGAACTTCAGTTGTAGAGTGATATGAGTAATCAAACACAACTGAAAATCAGACTTAAAAGAGTAGGAATTGAAAGCTTTAAACAAATTTTCTTTTCTCTTTTGAAAAACACCAAAACTTGAGGATTTTTCTAAGTGATATGAAGGAGAGATTCTCCTCTATTTATAGGGTTGAAAATAAGTTAACTTTACACCTAATTCAACCTGCAAAAGCACCCCAACAACTCTCCAAAAATCTGTTAAAGCTGAAAAAGAAAACAGTTTTTCAGAAAATCCCAAAGAGGAAAGAGCCGTTGCTAAGTGCAGGCTTGGCGGTCGACGGTCCGGTCGACCGCCAGCCTAGCTGGAAGTAGCCGTTGGCTCCCGGTCGACCGGTCCGGTCGACCGACCAAAAGGAGGAAACACAGTTTCCTTCTTCCGGTCGACCGGTCGGTCGACCGAAAATTCCCGAGAGCAGAATGCTCTCCGTCGGTCGACCGGTCCGGTCGACCGACGGACATGCACAAACAGTGCATGTCCAGGGAACAGCGCCGGTCGACGGGCCGGTCGACCGATGTTGCCTGAAACTGAAAAACTGGACTGTTTTGAAGATGGAAATTTTTGTAAACTATTTTAAAAATATATAGCTAAGTATTATGCAGAAAATAGTTTATACACATGTTTTAAACAAGTTTTTCAAGATATAAAGCTTTGTACATGTATTATAAACTAAGGCATAAAACTTAGAAATAAACATTTCAATAACCATTTTCAAAACATAGGAAATACATGAAACAAGTGTGTGTGCAAATCCTAGAGCAAATTTCCTATATTCAAACTTTAACATTCTAAACTTACAAACTCTAAAGGACTTCAAGGCTATGCTTCAAGGTGGGCTATCTTCACTTGATCTTCAATATTGCAACTTGAGCCCAAATTGAATTGTCTTGAGTCCAAAACCTTGTATTTGAGTGAGAGTACTTCTAGTATGATAATAAACCTGAAACACACTTAAACAACAATTGTTATTAGTACAAATAACTAATATGTTTGGTAATCATCAAAATACACTAAACAAGGGTGATTGTAACCTGGGCCAACAATCTCCCCCTTTTTGATGATGACAAAACATATAGGTTATTTAAATAAAACACTGGAAGAGGAGTTTGAAAAACTCCCCCTCAAATAAGCTATGGATAAAAATTGGACTATTGAAAGCACAATACATAAAGCATTCAATGTACAAAAGTAATGTACAAAAGTTTTGTCAAAATTTAAATAAACAAACTTTCTTTTCTTCATAAAGCTCAAATAATATTCATCTTTTTTTTCATAAAACTCAAATAATATTCAAAACTAAATATCAAACTAAACTTATTCTCCCCCTTTTTGTCATACATCAAAAAGGGTTAAAATACCAAAGAAAAAATTTTATTTTAAGAATCTATAATGCAAACATTCAACTCACCACAAATAAATGAAAATCTAGCATAGTCTAAAGGTTTAGTAAAATATCGGCAAGTTGAAAATCGGTAGAAACATAATCAATATCAATATCACCTTCTCATAATGATCTCTAAGAAAGTGATACCTAATGTCAATGTGTTTGGTTTTACTATGTTGATTTGCATTCTTTGTCATGTGAATAGTACTAGTATTATCACAAAATATTTTAACATGATCAAAGTGTAAATCAAGTCAAGGAGAGTATGTTTCATTCAAAGAACTTGTGCACAACAAGCTCCGGCTGCAACATACTCCGCCTCGGCGGTTGATAGGGCTACCGAATTTGCTTTTTGGAAGACCAAGATACAAGACAATTACCTAAGAATTGACATGTTCCACTTGTGCTTTCTATCTACCCTACAACCCGCATAGTCGGCATCCGAAAAAAACTTTCATTTCAAATAATCCGATTTTAGGATACCACACAACCCATTTCAATAGTGCCTTAAGGTATCTAATTATGCGTTTAACCGCAATTATGTGAGATTCTTTAGGACAAGATTGAAAACGTGCACAAAGACAAACGGAAAACATAATATCCGGCCTAATAGCCGTTTAATAAAGCAAGCTACCAATCATGCTTCTATAAAGTTTAATGTCTACACTTTTACCTTGTTCATCCTGTCAAGCTTTGTAGTTGTTGCCATGGGAGTTTTGCTTACTTTAGATCCTTCAAGCCCGAATCTCTTGATTAGTTCCTTGTGTACTTGGCTTGATTGATGAAGATCCCATCCTTCCTTTGCTTGATTTGGAGTCCAAGGAAATAGTGAGCTCCCCCATCATAGACATTTCAAATTCATCCTTCATGCATGACTCAAAAGCTTTGCAAGAGATTCATTAGTAGAACCAAAGATAATATCATCTACATAAATTTGCACAATAAGAAATCTTTTTCTACATGTTTAGTAAACAATATTGTGTCAATTTTACCTTTCTTAAAACCATTGGAAATCAAAAATGAAGAAAGTCTTTCATACAAGCCCTAGGGGCTTGTTTTAAACCATAAAGAGCTTTATCTAATTTAAAAACAAAATCCGGATGTGTAGGATCACAACCCGGGGGGTTGTTCAACATACACTTCCTCTTCAATAAAACCATTTAGAAAAGCACATTTAACATCCATTTGAAATAATTTTAAATCTTTATATGAGGCAAATGCTAGTGTCATCCGTATGGCTTCAAGCCGTGCTACGGGTGCAAAGGTTTCTTCAAAATCGATCTTCGATTTGAGTGTAACCTTGGGCAACTAACCTAGCCTTGTTCTAACTACATTACCCGATTCATCCAACTTGTTCTTAAAGATCCACTTAGTACCATTGTTGGTCTATCGTGGGGCCTAGGAACAAGGTGCCAAACTTGGTTGCGCTCAAATTGATTGAGTTCCTCTTGCATGGCTAGCAACCATATGAATCGGCCTCGGCTTCGAGGACATTTTTGGGTTCAATATGAGAAATGAATGCATAGTTACCACAATAGTCATGAAGTCTAGAGCGAGTGGTACCCCTTTGATACTTCACCTATGACGAGGTCCTTGGGATGATGTGGATTGTATCTCCAATCCTTTGGTAGTGGTTGAGTAGGCTCCACCTCATGTGTTTGATTTTCATTCCCTTGTGCCTCTTCCACTTGTAGCATTGCTCCTTCATCATCCTTTGGTTTGTCTCCCATAGTAGAAGCATCCTCCAAGGTCACTTTCTCCATGCCTCATCCAATGCATCTATTTCTACAACATTCTTAACAACTTGTTAGATTCCTCAAACTTAACATGAATAGACTCTTCAATAGTCAATGATGATCTAATGAAAACTCTATAAGCCTTACTAGTATTTGAGTAACCTACAAAAATAGCCTCATAAGATTTAGGATCAAATTTTCCCAAATTATCTTTTGTATTTAAAACAAAACATTTGCATCCAAAAACTTTGAAATAAGAAACATTTGGTTTTCTAGAAAGTACATTTCAAAAGAAGTTTTAGTAGTATTTTTACACAAGAAAAACACGATTAGATATGTAGCATGATGTATTAACGGCCTCGGCCCACAAATAATGTGGTAGACCGTATTCACTTAGCATTGTCCTAGCCATCTCTTGTAATGTTCTATTTTCCGTTCAACTACTCCATTTTGTTGTGGAGTTCTAGGACAAGAAAGTTCATGCTTTATTCCATGTTCATCACAAAAAGTGGTAAAGGGTTGGTTAATGAATTCACCTCCTCTATCACTTCTTATTCTCAAAATCAAAGAATCCTTTCTTTTCAACTCTTTTCTTAAAAGTTTGGAAATATGAAAATGCTTGGTTTTGTGTTCAAAAAAGAAAACCCATGTAAATCTTGAGAAATCATCAACCAAAACATAAGCAAATCTATTCCCACTTAGACTTTTGGTTTGTGTTGGGCCAAATAGATCCATATGGATTAATTCCAAAGGACGTGATGTCATGATATCCTTAATTGACTTGAAAGAAGACTTAGTTTGTTTCCCAAATTGACATGCGTCACAAACTCGGTCCTTTTCAAAATTCAAGCAAGGAATACCTTTCACCATTTCCTTTGAATTAATCTAGAAATATGATCAAAAGAAATATGCCCTAATCTCCTATGCCACACCAAGAGTCATCATTGAGGGCTTTCAAACAAGTAATATTACAAGACATATTCAAATATCAATCATATAAACATTACTTTCACGAAAACCGGAAAATACACAAACATTAGAAGTTCTATCAATTACTTTACAAGAAACATTATCAAAAACTACATTAAAACCTTTATCACAAAGTTGACTAACACTCAAGAGATTATGCTTGAGGCATCAACTAAAACTACATTTTCAATTAAAGGAGAGGTGCCAAGTTTTACATTACCAATACGATGATTTTACCCTTGGCGTCATCTCCGAAGGTGACGGTGCCACCTTCATGATATCTTGATAGGGTGCAAAATTGTTGATGTCCCAAGTCATGTGCCTTGAGCAACCGCTATCAAGATACCACAAACCTCTACGTCGTTGGGCTTGGGAAAGTACCTACATCATTAAAACAATTGTTGACTTTGGTACCAAACTTTCTTGGTCCTTGAAAGTAGTGTTACGAACTCAAACATTATGATGTGATGCACTTAGTCTATCATAACAAAAATTAGCTAAGTGTCCTTTCCGCCCACAATGTGAACATGAGTACACTTTTCTATACATGAAAGCATGATGTGTATGTGTAGTGTGAGCATGTTTTGGGGTTTTGCCATGTTGTTTAGGTTGTGTAGCATGAACATGAACATGAGCATGAGCATTTTCTTTGGGGCTTATTTCTTAGGAAACATAGCCTCAATTTTTTCTTGTTAAACTCACAATCTTTCAAAACAACACTTAAAGAATCTAATCTTTCCTAAGCATAGAAACTTCATTTGAATCAATTAGTGGGGCCTTACCTTTGCAAGAAATCTATATTTTTCAAAATCATTTTTAGTAGTGGCCAAAGTGGAAACCAAATCATCTTTTTCCTTTGTAAGAGTAAAAACTTGAAGACTAAGGATTCATTATCCTTTTTCATTTTAAGATACTTTTCTTTAAGAAATCATAGTTTTGAGATAACTCAACAAAAGCTTCTTCTAACACATCCATAGAAAGTTCATTATCATGAGAAGGGGAAGAGGTTACCTTGCTTGTGCCTTCATTAGCCATGAAGCACATGTTGGCGGTGTCTATTTCTTCTTCGGATTCGGTCTCCGAATCCCAAGTTGCCTTCATAGCCTTCTTCTTGTAAGGCTTCTTAGAAGTGGAGGGCTTAGCTTTGTCCGGACACTCCGCAACAATGTGTCCCGGTCTTTGGCAATTGAAGCATATGATCTTCTTTCTTCTTTGCCTCCTTGCCATCTCCTTCTACCTTGAAACTTCGCCTTGTTGTACATCCTCCGAACATTTTTGACTAGAAGTGAGAGCTCTTCGTCATCTTCTTCTCATCATCTTCGTCGGAGTGTGATGATTGACACTTGAAGGCAATAGTCTTCTTCTTGGTAGGAGCCATGTCCTCCCTTGCTTTCCTTCCATCTCATGGGTTTTGAGGTTCCCAATGAGACCTATAAGCTCCATCTCTTCATTGTCGTTGAGTTCCTTCAAGGTTGTTGCTTTAACTTCCCATGAAGGAGGAAGAGCCCGGATGATCTTCCTTACTCTTTGATCATTGTTGATATCTTCACCTAAAGAAGAGAGTCCATTAGTAATCTTTGTAAATCTTGTAACCATATCATCTATGGTTCATTTTCTTGCATGCTAAATGTTTCATATTGAGACCGAAGAAGGTCAATCTTAGCCTTCTTTACTTGTGAGGTCCCCTCATGAGTGACTATCAAGTGTGACCAAATCTCAAATGCGGATTTGCAATGTATAAACTCTAGCTATGTCATCATCATTTAGGGCTTGAAGAAGTGCATAGTGAGCTTTGGCATTGGCATCGAATTCCTTAGTCTCTATTTCGGACCAAGTGGATTCGTCACCGGGGGGTACACTAAGGACTTAGTCACGGCCTTTGCAACTCGGCTACCTAGAGATTGCAAAAACACGGTCATCTTAACTTTCCATATGGGAAAGTTAAGTCCATCAAACTTAGGAGGGGTCTTAATTCCATCGGCCATTTTTACTATATGAATATGAATGAAATGATTAGCAAATTAGGATCTTCTCAGGTTGTTAAACCAAATCCTAGAGTCCAAGCTCTGATACCAATTGAAAAACACCTAGAGAGGGGGGGAATAGGTGTGAATGCTAATCTATGATCTTTTAAACTTTAATTAAATGAGTGATGCAACGATCTCTAAAACACGACTAAGAGCCGAATACCCCTTGCGAGGTTCTGAACTCCTTCTCCCAATTCCCTAGATATGGGTTAGAGGTGCGCAATGCAACCGTGTTGTATTGAGGTGTG
The DNA here is from genome assembly GCA_038442645.1 of Agave tequilana. Taxonomy (NCBI): domain Eukaryota; kingdom Viridiplantae; phylum Streptophyta; class Magnoliopsida; order Asparagales; family Asparagaceae; genus Agave; species Agave tequilana. Next base: position 57,358 of record JAVJIF010017452.1, read on the forward strand.
ATCGATCAATGCCAAGTATGATGATGAGAAATGAAATGCACACAATGTAACACAACAAGTATATCAAGTAAAGTAAACAAGACAAGATTGCACAAGTAGAGGGTTAGTTCTCAAGCAATAATTCAAGACAATATAAAGCAAGAGAAATTGAAAAAGCAAGAATAACGCAAAGGCAATCGCAAACAAGATGATTTGTTTCGAGGTTCGAGCACACTTGCTCTAGTCCCGCCTTCACCTCCGTGAAGGGTTTCCACTATCCACCGAGGATGCCTTTACAATTGGTCTACCGAAGACCGAGCACCGAGCTCCACCGAGTACAAAGGACCTCTACCGAAGAGGTTGCTCCACAAGGAAAAGATTACAAGAACAAAGTGATCACAAAAGATCACTACACTTTTCACAAACTCTTTTACAAAACACTCTCACTTCAATTACAACTTCACTATAGAATGAGTATAGGATTTTTGGCTCTATGAAGTGTGGTGAGAAAACTTCAGTTGTAGAGTGATATGAGTAATCAAACACAACTGAAAAATCAGACTTAAAAGAGTAGGAATTGAAAGCTTTAAACAAATTTTCTTTCTCTTTTGAAAACACCAAAACTTGAGGATTTTTCTAAGTGATATGAAGGAGAGACTTCTCTCTATTTATAGGGTTGAAAATAAGTTAAAAACATTTCTTCACCATAATTCAACCTGAAAAGCACCCCAACAACTCTCCAAAAATCTGTTAAAGCTGAAAAAGAAAAACAGTTTTTCAGAAAATCCCAAAGAGGAAAGAGCCGTTGCTAAGTTGCAGGCTTGGCGGTCGACCGGAGTCCGGTCGACCGCCAGCCTAGCTGGAAGTAGCCGTTGGCTCCCGGTCGACCGGTCCGGTCGACCGACCCAAAAGGAGGAAACACAGTTTCCTTCTTCCGGTCGACCGGTCCGGTCGACCGAAAATTCCCGAGAGCAGAATGCTCTCCGTCGGTCGACCGGTCCGGTCGACCGACGGACATGCACAAACAGTGCATGTCCAGACACAGCGCCGGTCGACGGGCCGGTCGACGATGTTGCATGAAACTGAAAAACTGGACTGTTTGAAGATGAAATTTTTTGTAAAAACTATTTTAAAAATACATATAGCTAAGTATTATGCAGAAAATAGTTTATACACATGTTTAAACAAGTTTTCAAGATATAAAGCTTTGGTACATGTATATATAAACTAAGGCATAAAACTTAGAAATAAAACATTTTCAATAACCATTTTCAAAACATAGGAAATACATGAAACAAGTGTGTGTGCAAATCTAGAGCCAAATTCCTATATTCAAACTTTAACATTCTAAACTTACAAACTCTAAAGGACTTCAAGGCTATGCTTCAAGGTGGGCTATCTTCACTTGATCTCAATATTGCAACTTGAGCCAAATTGAATTGTCTTGAGTCCAAAAACCTTGTATTTGAGTGAGAGTACTTCTAGTATGATAATAAAACCTGAAACACACTTAAACAACAATTGTTATTAGTACAAATAACTAATATGTTTTGTAATCATCAAAATACACTAAACAAGGGTGATTGTAACCTTGGGCCAACAATCCTATCTTCATGGTGAGATTTTAGGATCTGGTTGATTTCTTGAGGAGTTTTTTTTCACATTGATCACATGTTTCACATGAGTCATGTGTTGTCAATGATATCTCTAACACACAAATGGCTTAGAACTATATATTGAAATTTGAAATTTAAAATCAATGAATAAATTAGTAGTCTAATTATAAGTAAATAAAAGGTCAACCAAAGCCTGAGGGCAGTCCTAGACTCCTATTTAAGGAGAGCTTATAGGAAGAAAAGAAAAGGAGATGGTGTGACTCGTGTTAATTCACAACGCAATATTATAATTACATAATTAAGCCAACAACTTGTGGTGTCCCTGCATTTTGAGATGCTCATCATGCTATTTAATTAATGCTCATGTTTGCAGCACAATTTCCTATACAATTATAGAAAAGTGAAGGACTTGGAAGCATATTTGAAGAAAGCATGAAGATAGCAAGTGGAAAATGACCAGTACGGGGCGACGTCAACAAGAGAAGGACGTCTCCCACGATTCAACCGGCCATGGGAACCACACAAAGGAGAAACAGCAGCAGGAAGGCAATAATCAACTTTCAAGTTACACATTCTTTCTTTTCATATTGTTCTAAAGGAGGAGATATTTCAATTATGTAGTGTGAACAGAATTTTTTTTTTTTTTTTTTTTTTTTTTGGACTTTTTCGGGTTCTAGATGGCCCGGCTCGTATGCGGCCCAAGCACTCAAAAAGTGACTTGTTACTGTTTATATCATGTTTCATTATGCCAACGTGTCCCACGATCTTTCAAGTTTCAAGTTTCAATCACACAAAGGACAAACGGCAGCAGGAGCATGGTAAAAAAAAATAATCAACTTTCAACTTCACATTCATTCTTTTCATATTTGCCTTCGCATCTACGTCCTAATGTTTCCCACCTCACCAATCTTCTTATATAAACCACACCAGCATACAGATGTAAACCTCACACCCAAAGTCCGACTACACATTTCTCTCGCCCCCCCCACCCATGGCCTGCAAGTCACACTTACTAGTGCAATTGCTAGCCTTGCTCTTCTTCAACATCATACACTTCACTCACTCCACCCAATGCATCAAAACTGAAAGAGAGGCTCTCTTGAAGCTCAAGTCAGGCCTCCAAGATCCAGGCAACCGCCTGTCCTCATGGGTCGGTGACAACTGCTGCTCGTGGGTCGGTGTGCGCTGCAGCAATCGGACCGGGCACGTTGTCCGCCTCAACCTTCGATGTGACCTATACTGTCCCACGCAATTGAGATACTGTCCCACGCAAATGAGTGGTGCACTGACTCCTTCGCTACTTGCCCTTCAACACCTCAAACACTTGGACTTGAGCGGTAACAATTTCACAGGAACTTCGGTTCCTGAATTCATCGGTTCTTTTAAGGAGTTGACCTACTTGAATCTCTCCTGGGGAAGATTTGAAGGCACTGTGCCTCAACAATTAGGTAATATTTCAAGCTTGCAATATCTCGATCTCTCAGGGAATTCTTACTTTAAAACTACCATTCCAGACTGGTTGTTTAACATCACTAGTCTGAAAAACCTTCAACTCAGTAGTAATCAATTTGAAGGCTCCATTCCGTCTTCAGTTGGGAGATTGACTTCTCTCAATGTCCTTGATCTCAGTTATAATCTCGATATAACAGCTCCTTTACCAAAAGGTTGGGACGTCTTTGCAATTTGCAGACATTGAGACTCGGTGGTGCGAACCTGAGCGTTGAGCTGAATCAATTCCGTGAGGTTTTTTCAGGCTGTGTCAAAAATAGCTTGGAAGAATTGGATTTCACAGGCTCTCAACTTTCTGGTACTTTACCAGATTGGTTAGGTTGAGATCAAGAATCTCGAATCACTTAGTTTGTTCCACAACTCGATCTATGGTTCCATACCTGAATCTCTTGGTCGACTATCCAATCTTGTCACTCTGATTCTTTCTGAAAATTCTCTGAATGGTGTCATCTCCCAAGCACATTTTGCAAACCTCACAAAGCTGAAATTGCTGGATTTGTCTTCAAACTCATTTGTTCTTGATGTTGCTTCAGATTGGGTTCCTCCCTTCAAACTTGAGTACCTGAGCTTGGGTTCTTGCAAGATCGGCCCACAATTTCCTCTATGGCTCCAGAATCAGCACAACCTTTCTACCCTAGATCTGTCTAATGCAGGAATATCTGATGCCATGCCAGAGTGGGTCTGGAACTTATCTTCACAACTTGATACTCTGGTTCTGTCTGACAATCAGATTAGTGGTAGCATCTCATCTTCTCTATGTAAATTAGTTGAATTGAATATCCTTAAAATGTCAAACAACAGTTTGTCAGGTGAGCTTCCTGATTGTTGGGATAAGCTTTCAGGATTGCAAGTTTTTGATTTCTCAAATAACAGCTTCTCTGGTGGAATTCCAAGCTCTATTTGTTCCACGATTCCCTGGAAATACTGCATTTGGGTAAAAAATGGGCTGACTGGAGAGCTTTCTTCCAACCTGCAGAATTGCACCCGCTTGAATACTCTAGATCTTGGAAATAATAAGTTTACTGGAAAAATACCATCTTGGGTGGGAGAAAATTTATCACGTTTGCAGATTCTCAGCTTGAGGTCAAACAAGCTCGATGGTGATATCCCTCATCAGTTGGGTCAACTCACACAACTTCAAATTCTAGATCTATCACATAATGCTCTATCCGGTGTTATTCCACGAAGCTTTGGCAACTTCAGTGCCATGTGGGTTCCGGAAATTACACAGGATTCTTTTTACCCTGATGATCACCACCAATTCTTAAACTGGAAGGGAAAGGAACGTGATTTTATCTCAGACTTTGTATATTTAAAGCTCGTAGACCTCTCTCAAAACAACTTGTTTGGGAATATTCCAGAGGAGATTGAAAATTTAATTGGATTGTCGAGTTTGAATCTATCAGAAAATCATCTCACAGGCAGGATCCCTGATAAAATTGGCAATTTGAATCATTTGGAGTCTCTTGACTTATCAAACAATGTCCTTTCCGGTGAATTCCTCAAAGTTTGGCCATGCTTACATTTTTGGGTCGCTTGAATTTGTCACATAATTCATTGTCTGGAAGTATTCCAATAGGTCCCCAGCTCCAGACCCTGACGGACCCATCCATTTATGTTGGCAATTTTAATCTCTGTGGGTTTCCATTGCCCAAATGTGGTGAAGAACCCATGCCTCCAATAAACTCTATTGGCAAAGAAAAAGAGAATGAAGTGGAGGATGATCATACGTGGATTTACAGTGGGATTGGACCTGGTTTCGGGGTAGGAATTTGGGTATTTTCATGGACAATATTGCTCAAAAAGCATGGAGAGATGCATTGTTTCATTGGGTCGACAACATGTGTACAGTTCTTCATCTTGTAAACTAGTCAGAAGACGAAGAGAATTAGTATGGAGCCTCCTTTTTGTAGAGGAGATCCCAAGTTCAGTTGCAGATGGAGGCAATCTCATAGAGAAAACATCTTATCAGGTATGTAGTTATTAAGTATCATGATCTGAAGTTTACAAAATAATGCATTAGAGATCATTACTGATAAGCGAATTGTTAAAGGAATTCGAACATGTATTTCTCTTCATAGTGTACTAGCCATACAATTTTTTTACTATATAACGTTAGCATTTGTACCCTTATATTTTTGAATAACTGCATATTTCACTCTATGTTTTCCATGTTTTCCTACACGCCTTTGGTTTTTGAGTTACTTTGCAATACCCTTAAATCATCAGTAGCTAATGAAAGCAAATTATGATGTTTTTACCAAACTGCATTATGGTTAACTTAAATGTTGTAATTCGTAGAACAAAACTAACCATATTGTGTAACTTATCCAATCATTCTGGCAAACACACAATACTGACTGGGCAAAAATTTTACTTCAGGTAAGGCCCTAAGTTTTACTATAAGATATTTAAATTGTGAATGCCTAAAGACGACAATGTTCATGAGGTATAGCAAAGCAAGGATATGAGAAAACACCTTTTAGAGATTGGCTTTGAGGAATTGATTTCAAATGTATTTTTATTTCTTGAAATAAAAAATAGTAATGATATTTGGACCTTACATGTGTATTATTATTAAGAAGTCAAAGGGTCTAAGTATTATATACTTGGACTACTACACAAATTCCAGTAAATTTTAACAGCATTACGTTAATAGCTTCATAAGATTATCTTTTAGGATAATTAGTGCAATCAATGGCAACACACTTTTCAAATAATGAGTGGAAGTATGATCATAGTTTCTTTTCTCAAGGGGACGACATAGGGACAAGAATGTTTCACTGAAGGAAAGACGGGAACGTAAAGTTTCGAAGATTTTGGAAGGCAAAAATATATAGTAGCATGTTCTATTTGTTGGAATTGAAGAATATAAAGGTGAATCTTCGAGATGAATTATGGCGAGATCCGTTGATCAAATCAACCGGATGATGGTTGGAGTGTGTTCTCCTTCCATTGGTGATGAACGTGGTATATTCACATGTTCAATTCCGACTTCGAATGAATGAGATATTCAAGTCCAAAGATTGCCTAATTCAAAGCCAAAAGGGACTAAAGTTAGCTACATGCATTTAGTCCCACATTGGCCGTGTGATGGAAGCATATGGGGTATAAATAGAGAAAAATGAGACCAAAGGGTGTGCCCTTTGGGTACTTGGAGTTTTCGCGCGCGAAAAGGAGGGAACTATACACGTACATACGTACGTGCGCGCACGCCGCCGCTGGCGGCGGCGGCCGGCCGGAGCCGGGGCCGGGCCTGGGTCCGGGTCCGGGCTTGGGCTTGGGCCCGGTTTCCTCTATCTGGCCTGGTTCTTTTTGAATCAGGTCAGTTGATCCAGCCCGCCCGCGGATAGATTCGAATCACCCTCCAACGGGTGTCCGCGCGAACAGATCCGACCGTTCGCCAACCGCTGTCGGAAAACCGACAGTGCGGTTGGGCGGTTGATCGGTTGCGACGGTTCTGTCCGAACCGTCGCAACTGCTGGAATTTGGCGGACGAGAATACCCCTCCGGAGCGCTATAAATAGCGCTCCAGGGGTTCATTCTCAGACACACCAAAAATCTGAGATCTCTCTCTCTCTCTCTCTAAAGTTCTGACTTCGGTTCTGAACTGGGCTCCAGCGAAGTGGGAATCCACGACTTCCAACGAAGTGGGAATCCGCGACTTCCAAGTGAAGTGGGAATCCAAAGTGACTTCCTAAAGGAGATTCTGTCAAAATTCTTCAACCTTCCTACGTTCTCAACAGTGGGTGTTCCTCCAAAATAGTAAGACAAATATTCATTTGAAATTTGTCGTTATACCGCTGTTTTGCTAATCCTGTGTAGGTACTGGTTGACTACGGTTCGACCGTACGGCAATTTGGTAGTGCTATCCAAATACCGTGAAGAAGTGTTGTATCTTGGGAGACCAGCGTCCATTATCCCGTAAGCACCGGTGCGGGGGACGTAATTGTCTTAAGGAGATTCGCTGTAAGCGTACCTCACTTCAAATACTGTATAAGTGGACTAAGTCCTTTATACAGGGGATATACTTTACAGTATATCGAGATTGACTTAGATTCAGTCTAAGTGTTACTGTATAAGTGGATTAAGTCCTTTATACAGGAGATATACTTTACAGTATATCGTGACTGACTTGGATTCAGTCTAATTGGTGCTTAAACCAAGGAAGAAAATTGAAAGGTGGTTCTTGAATTAAGGAACGTTCTATTGAACGGAAAACCCCCACCTGATATTTGCCGACCTGGCCAATTAGATTGTTGATATCTCAGTGATCTTGATAAGTTGTCAGATTGATTCTTGTTAAGCAGGATACCCAACAATCTTAAGACAATTATAGTTTCTCACTTCTGTTCTGCTTGAACTTGCAGAAAAAATGTCTGAGACAAATCAAGATACCTCCAGCAAGGCAACAAACATACCGCTCCAAGGTTTGATGCCTACTCCACTTCCTAACCCGAAGCCGGAGAAGCCAGGAAAGTTTGATGGCACAGAGTTCAAGAGGTGGCAACAGAAGATGCTCTTCTACTTGACCACTCTACATCTGGCCAAATTCCTGCAGGAGGATCCACCAGAACCCGGAACTGATCGGGACTCAGTCCTTGCAGTCGATGCTTGGACACAAGGTGATTTCCTTTGCCGAAATTATGTTCTTAATGGACTGGATGACTCTCTTTATAACGTCTACAGTCCAATCACTACGGCAAAGAAATTATGGGCCAGTCTTGACAAGAAATACAAGACTGAAGATGCTGGTACCAAGAAGTTCGTCGTTGGACGATTTCTGGAGTACAAAATGGTGGATAGCAAGACTGTCATCAGTCAGGTGCAAGAGTTCCAACTTATCTTGCACGAGATAGAGGCCGAAGGTATGATTCTTCCTGAAACTTTTCAGGTTGCAACCATCGTGGAGAAGCTCCCCCCTGCGTGGAGAGACTTCAAGAACTACCTGAAGCATAGCGAAAGGAGCTAAAGTTGGAGGATCTCATTGTGAGGCTTCGTATAGAGGAGGACAACCGCAAGTCCGAGAAAAGGAGCAGCAAGAACTCCTACGAAGCAAAAGCAAATGTGATCGAGGACTCAAAGGGGAAAGCGTCTACTTCCAAAAGTTTGAAGAGGAAGAAGCCTTCCCAGGGGTACAAAGGCAAGACTCAAGACGGCAGAACCATGCGCTTCAAGGGACCTGTTACATCTGCAACAAAGAAGGTCACAAAGCAAATGAATGCCGCAGCCGTCTAAAGAAGAACAAGAAAAGTCACCCACAGGCCAACATGACCAACCATGAATCACCAAGTCTTTCAGCTGTGGTGTCAGAAGTAAATCTGACAACCAATAACAAAGACTGGTGGGTAGATACGGGAGCTACTAGGCACATCTGCTCGGAGAAATTGTTATTCTCAGAATATCAAAGGCTAGAGCAAGATGAGCAATTATTCATGGGTAATTCAGCTTCCTCAAAGGTTGAAGGAAAGGGCAAGGTCATCCTGAAGTGGACATCGGGCAAAGAGCTTACTCTTAACGATGTCCTTCATGTTCCAGACATCCGCAAGAATCTGATCTCCGGATCAATACTTAGTAAGAAAGGATTTAGAATTGTATTTGAATCCGACAAATTTGTACTTACTAAGGGAGGGACGTATGTGGGAAAGGGCTATCTTGTTGATGGACTTTTTAAAGCCAATGTTGCAGTGGTTGATAAAAAGTCCGTGTATTTGTACCCAAAGCTAATCAATAAAAGAAATTCTTCTGTTTATTTGCTTGAGTCTCCTAATTTGTGGCATGCTAGATTAGGGCATGTAAATTACAAGTCTTTAAAGAACTTGTCTAATCTGGGATATATTCCTAAACTCAACTTGGAAGAAATTCGCAAGTGTGAGATTTGTGTTGAGGCCAAGTTGGCTAAAAATTCATTTCACTCAATAGATCGAAATACAGAACCTTTAGGGTTAATTCATAGCGATCTATGTGACTTGAAGTTTATGCCAACTAGAGGCGGAAAAAAGTATTTTATTACTTTTATTGATGACTGTACAAGATACTGTTATGTGTATCTTTTAAACAGTAAGGATGAGGCAATAAATATGTTTACAATATATAAAGCCGAAGTTGAGAATCAACTCAACAAGAAAATCAAGATTCTAAAATCCGATAGAGGCGGAGAATATGAATCAAATGATTTTAGTGAGTTATGTGCTAGTTTTGGTATAATCCATCAAACTACAGCACCATACACTCCTCAGCAGAATGGAATTGCTGAACGGAAGAACAGAACTTTGAAGGAGATGGTTAATTCCATGCTCGTAAGTTCTGGAGCTCCGCAGAACTTGTGGGGGGAAGCTCTATTAACTGCAAATCATATTCTAAATAGAGTACCCCACAAGAAACTTGGTCTTATACCATTCGAGTTATGGCATGGAAGGACACCTTCCTACCATTACCTCAAAATGTGGAGGTGCCTTGCAAAGGTGCTGGCACCATTACCCAAAAGACTAAGTTGGGAGCAAAAACTATGGACTGCGTTTTCATAGGCTATGCCTTGAATAGTAGTGCCTACAGATTTCTGGTTCATAAATCAGAAATACCAGATATTCATGTAAACATGATTATCGAATCTCGAGATGCTGTGTTCTTTGAAGACATCTTTCCGTACAAACGGGAAGCAGATAAAACTTCTGGGAAAAGAACACACGAGATGGCGTTCAGGGACGAAAGTTCCGAGGAACCGAATGTTAATGCGGAAACTGAACCAAGAAGAAGTCAGAGATCTAGAATCTCAAAATCTTTTGGTCCAGATTTCATAGCATACGCTATTGAGAGCGAGCCTCAAACATTTAAAGAGGCTATGTCAAACCCAGAAGCACAAATGTGGAAAGAAGCTATAAATAGCGAAATAGAATCCATACTAAGTAATCATACTTGGGAATTGGTAAACTTGCCTCCTGGCAGTAAACCAATTGGGTGTAAGTGGATTTTCAAACGAAAATTAAAACCCGATGGATCTATCGATAAGTACAAGGCTAGATTAGTAGCCAAGGGTTATCGACAAAAAGAAGGACTTGACTACTTCGATACTTATTCACCAGTAACAAGAATAACATCCATTCGGATGTTGATTGCGATTGCAGTATTGTACAACTTAGATATCCATCAAATGGATGTCAAGACTGCATTCTTAAATGGTGAATTAAATGAAGAAATTTATATGGAGCAACCTGAAGGATTTATAGTCAAGAACCAAGAACACAAGGTGTGTAAATTGGTAAAATCCTTATACGGTTTAAAGCAGGCTCCAAAACAATGGCATGAGAAATTTGATAGTGTCATGATCAAAGATGGATTCACTATCAATGAATGCGATAAGTGTGTTTACACGAAAATAGTTGGAGATGCATGTATCATTGTCTGTCTTTATGTAGACGACATGTTGATACTTGGGACTAATATTGAAATTATTAAGTCCACTAAAAGAATGTTATCCAACAGTTTTGATATGAAGGATCTGGGGGTTGCTGATGTAATTTTAGGAATTAAAATACTAGAACACCAGATGGAATCAGTCTATCTCAATCTCACTACGTGGATAAGATGATAGAAAGATTCAAGGATCATGGGATAAAAGAGAATACAAATCCTTTTCTCCACACATCCACCTTCATAAGAATACAGGAACTGGAATACGCCAGTTGGAGTATTCTCAGATTATCGGAAGTCTAATGTATTTAATGAATTGCACTAGACCCGATATTGCTTACGCTGTAAGCAAGTTAAGTAGATACACTAGTAATCCTAGTGATCTATATTGGACCGCTCTACTACGAGTATTGGGTTACGTATCACATACCAAGGAATATGCCTTGAGATATGAAAAGTATCCTCCTGTACTGGAAGGATACAGTGATGCTAATTGGATTGCAGATTCTGAGGAATCAAAATCAACTAGCGGATACGTATTTACTCTAGCAGGAGCAGCGGTATCTTGAAAATCTTCTAAGCAAACATGTATTGCCCGTTCCACTATGGAATCGGAATTCATAGTCTTAGATAAGGCTGGAGAAGAAGCAGAATGGCTTCGACAATTCTTAGAAGATATACCGTTATGGCAAAAGCCAGTGCCCGCTATATGTATACACTGCGACAATCAAGCAGCTATATCTAGGGCACAAAATGTGATATACAACGGTAAGTCTAGACATATTCGTCGTAGACATAATACCGTGAAGCAGTTGCTCTCAAATGGAATTATCTCTATTGACTTTGTATCGTCAAAGGATAATTTAGCGGATCCGCTTACTAAAGGTTTAAGTGGAGAGCGTATAAACTGCGCATCGAGGGGAATGGGTCTAAAAGCCTAACCTTACCGAGTCAGCTTAATGGAAACCTCACTTAGCGACTGGAGATCCCACGGACTAAGTTCAAGAGGAAAAACTAGTTATGATTGACTCAGCAAGTAAGCACTTGGGAGCTTGACTCCAATCCATTCCTATGGTGCACATAAGTGCTTTTCTACAAGTGGATTAAGGATAAGCTTAAATGCTTTTAATGATGCCTATATCTTGTTACTAAACAAGTAGAGTAGACTACTCTTAATAGGTCCATCACCTATGTGAGTATAGAGTTGGGTCGGCTCTTTGGGAATCTCTATGGAGGCTGTTATTCCCTAAAGATACTCTCTGAAACAAGAATGTCCAGGGCCAAAACGGACACAACAGAGAACCAAAGTTGATTTGGAAAGTCACTGTGTGAAGCTTGTTGACTTGACTTACACTAACGGCTAACAGTTCAAGACCTAGTTCACTGATTAGCCAGTAAGTCCGATAAAGCTTTCGCTATGGAAGGTTCAAGACCTAGTTCACCTATCCTTATGCAGTTTCTTTTCTAAAGTACCTTACACAATAGAGTCAGTCTCTTTGTGTGTCATTTCCTTGAATCTCCATTCATTGTGGGGGATTGTTGGAATTGAAGAATATAAAGGTGAATCTTCGAGATGAATTATGGCGAGATCCGTTGATCAAATCAACCGGATGATGGTTGGAGTGTGTTCTCCTTCCATTGGTGATGAACGTGGTATATTCACATGTTCAATTCCGACTTCGAATGAATGAGATATTCAAGTCCAAAGATTGCCTAATTCAAAGCCAAAAGGGACTAAAGTTAGCTACATGCATTTAGTCCCACATTGGCCGTGTGATGGAAGCATATGGGGTATAAATAGAGAAAAATGAGACCAAAGGGTGTGCCCTTTGGGTACTTGGAGTTTTCGCGCGCGAAAAGGAGGGAACTATACACGTACATACGTACGTGCGCGCACGCACGCCGCCGCTGGCGGTGGCGGCGGCCGGCCGGCCGGTACCGGAGCCGGGCCGGGCTCGGGCTCGGGCTCGGGCCTGGGTCCGGGTCCGGGCCCGGTTTCCTCTATCTGGCCTGGTTCTTTTTGAATCAGGTCAGTTGGTCCAGCCCGCCCGCGGATAGATTCGAATCACCCGCCAACGGGTGTCCGCGCGAACAGATCCGACCGTTCGCCAACCGCTGTCGGAAAACCGACAGTGCGGTTGGGCGGTTGATCGGTTGCGACGGTTCTGTCCGAACCGTCGCAACTGCTGGAATTTGGCGGACGAGAATACCCCTCCGGAGCGCTATAAATAGCGCTCCAGGGGTTCATTCTCAGACACACCAAAAATCTGAGATCTCTCTCTCTCTCTCTCTCTAAAGTTCTGACTTCGGTTCTGAACTGGGCTCCAGCGAAGTGGGAATCCACGACTTCCAACGAAGTGGGAATCCGCGACTTCCAAGTGAAGTGGGAATCCAAAGTGACTTCCTAAAGGAGATTCTGTCAAAATTCTTCAGCCTTCCTACGTTCTCAACAGTGGGTGTTCCTCCAAAAGAGTAAGACAAATATTCATTTGAAATTTGTCGTTATACCGCTGTTTTGCTAATCCTGTGTAGGTACTGGTTGACTACGGTTCGACCGTACGGTAATTTGGTAGTGCTATCAAAATACCGTGAAGAAGTATTGTATCTTGGGAGACCAGCGTCCATTATCCCGTAAGCACCGGTGCGGGGGACGTAATTGTCTTAAGGAGATTCGCTGTAAGCGTACCTCACTTCAAATACTGTATAAGTGGACTAAGTCCTTTATACAGGGGATATACTTTACAGTATATCAAGATTGACTTAGATTCAGTCTAAGTGTTACTGTATAAGTGGATTAAGTCCTTTATACAGGGGATATACTTTACAGTATATCGTGACTGACTTGGATTCAGTCTAATTGGTGCTTAAACCAAGGAAGGAAATTGAAAGGTGGTTCTTGATTAAGGAACGTTCTATTGAACGGAAAACCTCCCACCTGATATTTGCCGACCTGGCCAATTAGATTGTTGATATCTCAGTGATCTTGATAAGTTGTCAGATTGATTCTTGTTAAGCAGGATACCCAACACTATTTACTATGCAGAATTCCAATATTATTATATTCTTTCACCACCGCATCCGATTGTTCAACTATGTTAAAATCTTATATAACATATATATGTATATAGAGGGTAAGGTTATAATACACTCTATGTCTAACTAACTTAGTTACACGTAGTGGTTTCCACCACACAAAAATAGTTTTTAAATAATCTATTAACACTTTGTGGGGATCACATACTTTTTTTTTTTTTTTATCTCCTCTTATAAAAAATGTGTTGTGAAAACTAGTGTTTGTAACTAACTTAATTACACCCAACGTACATTGTAACCTTTCCCATATATATATATATATATATATATATATATACACACACACACACACACACACACACACACACACACACACACACACACCACACACACACACACACACACACACACACACACATAGAGAGAGAGAGACTAGTGTCCTTCCAAAAAGATTTGAGCCTGAGTCTTTTTCATTCAAATTCAACCCTCCGACATTCGAATATAAGATCCACTCCGTTGAAGTTGACCTATATTATTTCAAGTATTTATAAACCAAAAATCAAGTGTTTTTAATATTTTTTGCCTATCCATCAAGCGACGAAAAATGGACAACCGAAAGTTTATGTCTTTAGACATAAAAATTCTCGATCCGGCCATTTGATTATGATCTAAACATTTAAAAACCCCTACAAACTAATTTTTATTAGGTTTTAAATGTTCTACACCGTTAAACTAACTAACTCACTATTTAGACCGTCTGTTTTTTCCTACTTGATGCATGAGGAAAAAGTATTCAAAGCACTTGATTTTTAGTTGATAGATACTTGAAATAATATAGATCAACTTCAATAGAGTGGATCTTATATTCGAATATCGGAGGGTTGTATTTGGTTGGAAGGATTCAGACTCAAATCCTTTTGGAAGGATACAAGTGTGTGTGTGTGTATCAACTTCAATGGAGTGGATCAAGTTTCAGTTTGTTTCGAATTTCAAATGCTCCAACCTGAAAAATGTAAATGGCTGAGCTTAATCCAATTGCTTGGCTAATGACTGTAAGCTTTGGTTGGTTCAATGTTGATTAGTATTGTGAAATACGGACGTTTCCCCCTCGATCGATGTGATCGCGGGGCGGCGCAGCGGAAGCAACACGGGATCTAAAGGGCAACGAGAATAAGAGAAGAAATATTCTAAAGCAAAAAAAGCCAACACAGAAATTTAACATGGTTTCACCGATCAAACAGATCGTGTGTGGGTCCATGAGAAAAGAGAGAGAGAGACTTTATTATACTTTGGGGGAGTACAATGAGGAACACTTACACCTCTCACTAAGAAGATTATAAGTCCTTTGATGGCCGTCAAGAACAGTGAACCCTTGTGGCTAAAACTTCTCACACGAATCTCTCAGTTTTTAGATGAATTACACCTTTTAGGAATTACAAATTCTTGGATACGTTGAGGGCTATCTCCAAGGAGTTATTTATAGACCGTAGAACTCTCTAAGTTCTAAACAAACTCCATCAACATGAACGGTCACCTCCTCAGAAGAAAGAAAACTCAAATCCAACTTAAAACTGGAAACAGACCTGAACATGCAACTGCCAGAACCGCCATTAGTCGACTAGGCCAAAGTATTAGTCGACTAATATCATGTACTAGTCGACTATACCCAAATACTAGTTGACTACTCTGAAAATATCCGAGAACCCCAACTCTCTGCTGACAAGATCTAGTCGACTACATCTAGTCGACTACCAATGTATTAGTCGACTAATCCTTATAATTAGTCAACTACACCTAGTAATAGTCGACTACTACTATGCACAGTTTCTTGTGCACGTCCGTTCTTTGATCTCTGAAGTTTCGTCTACCTTCACGACGTATTCCAGTCATAATTCTAACAATCTCCCCTTCGACTCGAATACGTCCAAGTCCTAGAATAGTCACCATGGTTTATGCACTCACATCAATGCACAATTGAAAAACTAATGACTTCATCTCCATCTCACTCTCTCTTGTCCATAACCCCCTTTATGGGTTCACTGTTTGATTAGGTCGAACAAGTTCAGGACCGATATGAACTTGATCACCCAACGGTCTTCTTGATCCACACAGGATTTATGAGAATTTGCTCCACCATAGAAGTAACGTTCTGAACTTTCTTGTTGCGCACTTAGTCCCAATCTCTTCAGGGTAAAACTGTACATCCCAGCTCGAAACCATCGTAGTCTCTGATTGTTCCACAACCTCCGCTTTTGAAGCTGATGATAATTGCAATCCACCAACTGTAACCTCTGAATTTCACAACATGTACAAATTGTCGGCCCTTTTGGCTTGAAACTTCACATGGGCCTTTTTGAAAACTTTCATAAGATCACCTTCATAACTAAAACTGAACCCTTCTCCATGTAGGGCTCCAAGAGAGATGGGATTATACCTTGAATCGAGAACATGATGAACGCCTTAAAGAGTAGTGATACTTCAATCATGAGAATGAAATTGGATTGTTCCTTCGCCAATCACCTTACTTGTAGCAGAATTCCCCATGACCCTTTGAACAGAAGTGTATGAGGAAAATATCTTCCCATTGGAACTAATATATTGTGAACATTTAGAGTCGATAATCTATCTATCTTTGTTACCAACTGATCTGTCTGTAACAGATAGACAATCACACTTATCTTCATCCCCTCCAACCAGTTCAGTGACATTAGCATCTGATTGTTTCTTCTTTCGAATCCAATAATCAGCTCTAATATTCTCCTTCTTGTGACACCAGTTGCACACCAAATTCTTGTGTTTTGGGTTACCCATGGAACTTTCATTATTACTCCTCTCTTGAAAAATGAACTTGCCCGGAATCATCACGATGAGACTCACCCATCAACTGTTTGTCAATTTTATTTTTATTGAGTAGATGCTCCTTGACCTCATTGACCTTGATAGTTCATTTGACTCCATAAATGATAACTTCCCTAAAAATCTCATATGAAGAAGGTAAAGAACACAGTAATAGAAGTGCTTAATCCTAATCTTCTATCTTAACCTCTATATTATCTAAATCATTCATAATAGAGGAAAATTCTGTAATGTGAGACATGAAAGGTGTACCTTCATGCATATGCAGAAGAAAGAGACGCTGCTTCAGAATCAATTGATTCACCAACGACTTCTTTAGATAGTGGTCCTGAAGTTGCTATCACAACGAGGATGTTGATTTCTCCATAGAAAACTTATCCAATACTTCGTCCACCAAGGAAAGCTGAATAGCCGTCAAGGCTTTCTCATCCAACTCCTGCCAAGTTTTTTTCCTTCATGTCTTGAAGTTTTTTCTCCCTCTCGAGTGGTGCTTTTTTTACCCGTTCTAGGTGAGGATGACGTTCATCCTAATCTGCCAGCTGCTTAAATTGATGACGCCATCGAACTTCTGAATATCGAACTTGATCGCAGACATTTTTATGTTGACCTTACTCTGATACCAATTATTGTGAACGGACGTTGATCCCCATGACTGTGGACTGTCTAAAAATCACTGAGGACAAATCATTAGAAAGCAGAGTCTATACTCCAGATACAAGGCTAATCATAGCCACTCGCAGGTCGAAGCCTGTGTCTTAACATCACTGCAATGGCTAAGACGCAGAGCTTGAAGACAAGGGTCGAAGCCTGCGTCTTAACATCATTGTAATGGCCAAGACGCAGAGCTTGGACCTCGCATCTCAGCATCTATGCAATACCAAGACGCATAGCTCGAAGCCCGCGTTTAGCAAAGTTCGAAACCCGCGTCTAGCAAGTCGGTATCCAACAACACTATAATATAATGCCAAAACACGAGGCTCGAAGCTCATATTTCAACTACAGAGAAGCCCTGCGTCTCGGTTATAACTGCCCTTATTATTGGGTCAATTACTACCTACGTAATAAGGAGAGTTAACCCCCATTATGGAGGGTTTTTAGGGGACAATTTTACCCCTGAAACCCCTATAAATAGCTTAGTTTGCTATTGAAGAGGGATCGAATTGGAGAAGTTTTGATCTGAATCTTCTGCTGAGGAATACTAAAGAGTTCAACTCTTCCGTCAACTTGCTGAGTTCAAGTTTTTACCCAAGTCTCTTTGAGATTCTATTTGGACAGGAGCTGTGCTACTCCGTCCATAATCTGAAGAGAAGATTCCCAGAAGACACTGACATTCGCCCGGTCAATAGAAAACAGGATTCACTTTTCACCGCTACATCAAAAACCCAGCATTAAATAAAGAGAAGATTTGAGCTTGAATATCTTCTCTCTTGTAATCAGAATTGTTTGAGATAGTAACGCCCCGATCCCGCGGGTACGGAGACGTTACTGCGACGTATATACGCGGGTCAGAAATACCCTCACGTATATACGCTAAGCATCAGTACAGGCAAGAATCAGAGAACGAAAGCACAGTGGTAATATAGGATCCAGCAATAATAACACAAATACATAGTGATCACAAGGCATGATATAATATCTCAAGAATACATGATCACTAAGAAACACAAAAGCGGGATGCACAATATGAAATGCGAAAAAGTACTCATGAGTAGCATGATGAAAATCTCGCGAACCGATCATGAGGATGCTAGAAGAAAGAGGGTCCGGACAGGCAATTACTAATCCACGCTCACGCTGCGCCATTCTGATCAGGTACACAAGGCCGCCACGGTTCAGACTCCAGGATCTGGACATGAGAATCTAGGGTTGTCAGACGCAACCCTACGAGTGCATATAATGAAGCCAGATGGCGTGCATAACAGGTATACGTGTATATGATCATGTGACGTGATCCAAGTATGCAGGTACAAGTAATAACAAATGACATAAGGGAAATTAAAGGAACGACAGTAAATCATATATATCGATGAATCTGAAACTGAAAACATGCATAGAATGCAGTATGAAAAGCATAGGTACATATAAACATGCGGTAAAGAAGTTAAACATGCGATAAATACAAGTATGGACAAAACTAATTGTACAAGCTCAGATTATGGATTCACGGGACAGATACGTCGAGGGGATAATCTAAACAAGGAAACCCTCATCTATATACCACATATCTCATGTCGCCATCGTCTGAGTTTATGCAACTTGAGTTGCCCTCAGGGTAACAGAACTATAGTGTGTCTGGTGTAATCATAGTATCACAGAGGTCATGTGTTATAAACAGGGTGTCGACTTAGAGCATAACACTATAACTGGAGAATATAAAGGTGTTGCATTTTAATTTATCCAATAATAATAATCAGTAACGTTTGATATTTCAATCGCCTCCCTACCAGCGCCTCACAACACCGATAGTCCATACTAGAGTTCGCACTCTGTAGAACCCGGGTCTGATATGTGAGTAGCAGGACCCGAACAAAGGAGAGACCAAATATCACACGTTCCTAATATTATTACTGTTTCTTATGTTCTTATGTTATTCTTGTCCCTTTCCCACCGGCGTCCCACAACACCGACAGTTCACGCTGGAGCCTACACTTTCAGTAGAACTCATCCGAACTCCGATACGCGGGTACCATTATTCGAATAGGAGAGAGACCAAATAACACATGTTCTAGGAGTTATCATTATACGGTATGTGCGTGTGTTAATGGCACTGAGAATGCTTATCACGCTAACACCAACGGTACAGGCAAGAGGGAGAAAGTAGCCCTACAGATTCAAGAGGTGGCCCCCACAGATTCAAGAGGTGACCCGCCCCCACCACGTGTGTGGTGTGGCACTTTGCTTCATGTGGCACTTTGCTCTGAGGGTTGATAAAGGATGTAGCCCCATAGATTCAAGAGGTGGCCCCCACAGATTCAAGAGGTGCCCCCATCACGTGTGTGGTGTGGCACTTTGCTCTGTATGGCACTTTACTCTGTGTGGGGAATGGATTCTACAGGTGGCCACCACGGATTCAAAAGGTGGCCCCACCACGTGTGTGGTGTGGCACTTTACTCCGTGTGGCACTTAGTTCCATTCAGGAACGGACACTAGCACGATTGTGGGATACATCCTCATCATCCCGACACCAGGCATGCTCTGTCGGACGCTGAAATGACTGTGCTATTAACAAGAGTACAAGGGATACAGAAGTGGGATACAGGAGTACAGGGGATACAGAAATACAGGGGTACCAGGTATCTGGTAATAATATAATAACATGCCAAGTCCCTGTAAAAGTGATAATCATAATATGCCCTGTAATACAAGTGTCAGGTGTAATACTATCCGGTCAGGGGTCACAATATCAGGTCAAGTGTGCTAGGACCAGGTGATAGCACATGCCAAGTACCGGTGTCATATATCAGGTGGCAAGTATAGCATGACAAGTACCGGTATTAGATATCAAATAACATGTATAGTATGGCAAGTACCGGTGTCGGGTATCATGGGTCAAATGTAGCATGGCAAGTACCGGTGTCCGGTATCATGTGTCAAATGTAGCATGGCAAGTACCGGTGTTCGGTATCATGTGTCAAGTATAGCATGTGTCACACCCCCACAATCATAATACTCATATAAAGGGTACGTGACGAGAGCCGGCGACGTATTTTTAAACAAATACGTTAAGCCTCAGTACATTGATTTAAATTAAAACAAGGTTTATCCATTATTCTAACTAGAAGAAATCAAATACATAATGTCACCAAAGGTTTTTACTTATTACAACACAATGCAATCATAGGAAACACAACAATAAAAGTCTCTCACATATAAAGATAGAAAAGATCTGTCTACTGAAGATCAGTAAGGTGCTCGAAGTACTCCTGCTCCTGTAGAGTCTCTGGATCAGAACCTGAGCAAGCAAACTCATGGTCGTCAATAGCGACCTAAGTGAGTGATAAAAAGAGGGGATATAAAGAAACATGTAAAAGTAACAACAACATGCATAGCTAATATAGTTTTCATTCTAGTAATTAGCATATCAGAATCATGTTAAAGCACAGTAATATACACCACACAACCATTTATAAACTAGAATTTATCCAGATGGGGTAATGTTGTCAATATGTCTGTGTATGTTTATTCTCAATGTCTTATTGTTTGAAATTGATAATTGGAGACGGTAATTCGTGTTTTAGGTGGACTTAGGATATAGGTTGCGCAACTAGCCCAGGCCAAGGCTCAGGTCCAGAATAAGAAACAAAAAAAAAGAAACAAAAAAAAAGAAAGAAAGAAACAGAGCTGGGCCGCAACTGGCCCAGGCCCAGGAAAAGAAAAAGAAACAGAAAAAGAAAAACAGAGACTGGGCCTCATTGGCCCAGCCCAAAAAAAAAAAAAAGAAATAAAGAAAAGGAAAAAGAGAATGAAAAAAAGGAAACTGGGCCTGCCCAATGGGCCAGGCCAGAAAACAGAAAGAAAGAAAGGAAATAAAAAGGAAATAAACTTAAATTAATGCTAAAGCCCAGTTTCAGAAGCCCAAATTTGTAGTGAGCCCACAGATTTGGGTTCTAATTCATTTAATCCGACTCGATTACAAAAAAACAGACCCGTTAAATTTTGAAAAACAATTTTTTTAGCTAGATAAAAATTTGAAAAAAATAAATAAATATAGGGATAAATACCTAGATCTCCTACCATCTACGGAAAAAGTTTGGAATTAATTGCAGCTCATATGAGACTGAACCACTGCATTCAAGATTGAAACCCGCTATTCTAATTTCCAGACCCGTTAAGAAAATTACATGTTTTAAACCATTTAAACCACATAAAAATCAGTAAATAAAATCTGAAAAATCACATAAACTTTATACTTCATTATGCAACCTTATTTAAAGATCTGGATTGTCCACATTTGATTTAAAATACTGAATAAATAAAATATTTCATGTAAAAGTTCGATAAATTCTAATTCATATATATATTAATGTAGATTTCTTCGATTGGTGCTTGGACGCGTGATAGCCCAGGTGAGTGTTCTTTTACTCACTATATATATATATATATATATATATATATATATATATATATATATATATATATATATATATATATATATCATTTTGTTTATTTTGGGATGTTTATTGTTGCTATTATTGAATGGATGATTTAATAAACTTATTGTTAAAATCCTAGAACTTAGAAATTGTTCAGAAATGTATAAGATTACAAATATCAATGTTGCATAAATAGATTTTTGTTTTCTGGAATCTCTAAATTACTTTTGATTGGAATTTATTGAATACTCAATAGAAGTAGAAATTATTATAATTGTGAAATTGTTAATTATTGGAAATTATTCGAAAAGTAACCGAAATTATTAGAAATTGCAGAAAAGGAATGTGATACTGAATTCTCTATTATATATTGACTACATAATAGGAGTGATCATATGGTATTGGATCATGAGAATATTGAAGAAGAAAAAAAGAGATCATGTTACTATTGTCACTGGGTAAGACATTGTTTCATTGTCACATACGTCATTGTTATTGTTATTGTTCATACCCAGCAACTTAGATGACATAATCATTGATAACTTACGACTGGGGATGGGGAAATTGATAAAGGAGACGGTGTTGGTATTTTGGGTGGACTTAGGATATAGGTTGCGCAGCCGAAATACGGTTCCACTGCAGGGTTCCGGGGGATGACTGACATCCCGTATTGTTCACATTGTTATCGTTATTGACACATTGTTATTGTTATTGATATTGACTACCTAGCGGTAGGACCTGGTTCAGCGCCAGGTGATTGGGCCGTAGTTCCGGGTATACGGAACCCACCTAAAACACGAATTACCGTCTCCAATTATCAATTTCAAACAATAAGACATTGAAAATAAACATACACAGACATGTTGACAACATTACCCCATCTGGATAAATTCTAGTTTATAAATGGTTATGTGGTGTATATTACTGTGCTTTAACATGATTCTGATATGCTAATTACTAGAATGAAAACTATATTAGTTATGCATGTTGTTGTTACTTTTGCATGTTTCTTTATATCCTCTCTTTTTATCACTCACTTAGGTCACTATTGACGACCCTGAGTTTGCTTTCTCAGGTTCTGATCCAGAGACTCTACAGGAGCAGGAGTACTTCAAGCACCTTGCTGATCTTCAGTAGACAGATCTTTTCTATCTTTATATGTGAGAGACTTTTATTGTTGTGTTTCCTATGATTGCATTGTGTTGTAATAAGTAAAAACCTTTGGTGACATTATGTATTTGATTTCTTCTAGCTGGAATAATGGATAAACCTTGTTTTAATTTAAATCAATGTACTGAGGCTTAACGTATTTGTTTTAAAAATACGTCGCCGGCTCTCGTCACGTACCCTTTATATGAGTATTATGATTGTGGGGCGTGACAGCATGGCAAGTACCGGTGTCCGGTATCATGTGTCAAGTATAGCATGGTATCATGTAGTAAAAGTTACAGTGGCAATTACTAGGCATATAACGGTAATAGCAAAACATATAGCAATACAGAAAATGTACTCGCATAATGATAAAATAGATGCATGTTCAAAAGAAACTATACTCGCCTCAATACCGGAACGCAATACCGAGTAATATCCGAGAAATTTACGAACACCACATTCAAGCCAACAATCCAAATAAATATATATAATAATATAATAATATATATATATAAATATATTTTTGAGAGAATAAGAAAGGAGAGAGAGGATTAGTTAGAGAGAGAAAGAGAGTTTTAGAGAGAGAAAGTCTAGAGAGAAAGAGGGATTTCAAGAGAGAGAAAGTCTTGAGAGAAAGAGGGATTTCTAGAGAGAAAGAGGAATTTCTAGAGAGAAAGTCTAGAGAGAGAAAGTATATAGAGAGAAGGTGGGATTTCTAGAGAGAAAGTCTAGAGAGAAAGAGGGATTTTTAGAGAGAGAAAGTCTAGAGAGAGGAGGGATTTTTAGAGAGAGAAAGTGAGAATAGGAGAGAGTAGAGAGAAATATTAGAGAGAGGAGAGAGAGTGGATAGAGTGAGAGAGAAGTGGCTGGAGAGAGAATATAGGATAGAGAGAGATGAGAGAGAGAGAGGAGAGAGAGAATAGGGGGCAGAGGGGCTGCTGCCCCCTTCTCAGTACACGACCTGGCTCAGCCAGGCCGTGGCCCTCCCCAACCTGGCCGCGCTTGCGCGGCCACAGGATGCCACCAGAGGCAGCGCCGGCCGCCATGGCCGGCGCAGGCCTGGGGGTGGCCGCCGGCCACCCCAAAAGAGAGGGGGAGAAGAGGGAGAGAGAGAAGAAAGAGAGGGGGAGAGAGGGATCTGAGAGAGAGAAGGGAGAGGGGGGACTGGACCCCTCTCCGGCCAATGGCCGCCGGCCTGGCCAACAGAGAGAGGGAGAGAAAGAGAGGGAGGGAGGTAGAAAGGAGAGAGGGAGGGGGGCTGTCGCCCCCTCCATGCTCGCGCACAGGGGGCCAAGAGGCCCCCTGGCCGCGCCCAGCTGCCGGCGGCGGTCAGCCCCCACCGGGGCACCGGATCGAGGAGGAGAGGGGGGATGGTCTCGTCGGGCGCCAGGGGAGGAAAAAAAGAAGGGGAAAAAGGAAAAGAAAAAGGATTTATTGAAAAAAAGGGGGAGAGATAGTTTATTTAAAAGAGAATTTGATGGCATTGGTGATGGGATTGACAGGTGATGGGATGGGGGGTGGCTGTGTCAGGGTTGACTTTAGGAAGGGGAAAGGAAGAAGAAATGGAGAAAGAAAATAATATTATTTAAATAAGGTAAAAATTGACTGTTCCAGAAACGTTCCGAAAAATTCTCAAAAATAGAAAATATTATTTTAAGATGCCCAGTGAAATTGAATTGAGAAATTCAATGTAGTTTTCAAATTAAAAATCTTTAAATCTTCTGGCAATACCGGTCGACACCAAAATCGGTCAAATTTTGATAAATTTAGAAAAATCCTGAAAAATGAATTTAAATAGAAAATAAAATTCTAAGGAGTAATGTGAAAGCCGTTTTTAAAAATTCAATCCCATTTGAAAACTAAAAAAATCTAGGAATCAGTCAGCGATGCCGACCGACACCGGTTTTGGAGATTTTGCAGAAAAATTCTGCAAAATTTCAGAAAATCATAAAAAATCTAAAATATTAGAAAACGATATTTGAAACTAAAATCGATCAAATCGGATTACCAAAAATGTCAAATCGAGCAATACACTAGAATCGGGCCCTCGGTCCAGACTAGGGCTGACTCCGAGTCCACGAATTCGGATCCAATACAAAACAATCACACCAGTAATCATAAAACAAAAACAAATACAAAATTAAACAAAAAATATGATAGAAAAATCAGAATACGTATCTAAGTTCGTATTCCAAGAACAGGGTGTTACATTCCATCCGCGTTACAAAAATTTCGTCCTCGAAATTTCGATAAGGGGAAGATGAACACAGAAAGAATAGGAATAGGGATTATACCAATCAAGATATGAGTAACTGAGGGTAATTCCCACCAATCGACTGAATGATAAACCCATGACTGAGACATTTCTGCTCTTCTACCGTATATATCCTTTGATGGTACCATAATAATACTGACATGATGTCTGCTGATAAAAGAATACTGCCAGAACTTCAGAAGACTGACCCATTCTGAATAATATTAAGTGAGCTGACTTGGTGAGTTATTCAACAATACTGCGGAGCAAAGCTGATGAAACCCATAGAAATCCATAGTGCTGAAATCCATAATATAATATAAAGCTCCGCATGGCATGAAGCTGTCCTTAACAAAGAGTCTATAATAGAATTACCGATGCTGAATACATACTACCTCTCTGAGAATAAACCAGAATACCGAGATAAAGAAAACTCCGATAATACTGAGCATAAATCAGGAAGACCAATAATTAAGAAATTCTGAGTACTGGGCATTGCAATCTCCGAAAGACATAGCCAAGAATATAGAATAACCATGGAGAATTCTGGATACTGACTTCTGAATGATAACCCGACTGCAGATGAAACATTAAAGAATACTCAATCTCTGCAAGGTTGGCCAAATGGATCGTTCATACGGATCATGCCAATAGCTCAGATACAGCGAGAAAACCCTGTCCAGCGGATCCATGAAAACACGCTAGGCGGAAGAAATCCGAGGGACGGGCTAGAGTGCTAAGCACTTAAGAGACTAGCCACGGACGGAACCAAGCCTAGGTGCGGCCATCGCGTAACACACCTCAGGCGTTAAGCATTTGGGTGCAGCGGGGCTAATGCTCTGCGAGGCTTGCACTTGGCGGAGCTCTCGCAGCGAGCCAGCGCGTAAATGCTAAATGCTAAGCACCAGGGTGCAGCGAAGCCCATACCCGGTTAGGTTCACGGGTGACTAGAACACGATCCTCGCTCGGCGAGACTAGCGGGGCTCGTGGTCCACCAAATATATAAAGACTGGCAGGAGTTGGTGGCTCTGAGAACACGATCAAGAAATCATAATAACTGAAACGAGTCCCGAGTGCTGTCTCCATAACTCTGTCTGGCAGAAGCTCTGAATCTGGAATATTGTTCTATACCGACACTCCTCAAGTAATGATACGGTCTGTCTGATTATATAAGTGATGACTACCCCACTTGCTGTGCTGATTTCCCCGTGATGTATCCATATATACTAGAATAGAATGCGAGGCTGAAGAACCATCCAATAAAAAACCAGGTGATGCACCAGAGTCAAAGAATACCAGAACATAATGATAGTGAGCCACATCTATCTTGCTGCTACCCTACCAACCTATCCATATCTTGAGTTGGTATAAGGATGACAGGAACTGGAAATGGAAAAGGATGGAAGAGATTTAAAGAATCAAGAGAAGAACGTTCAAGAGGGAATAGATAACTTTGTACTTGTAATTAGATTGTATAACCACGACTCATGCATTCCAGTTGCAAATTTCTTTTACCATTATTTGCCGACTGGTTGTACCGAGGATGTGAGAGCCTAGACTCTGATACCACCCTATAATGCCCCGATCCCGCGAGTACGGAGACGTTACTGCGACGTATATACGCGGGACGGAAATACCCTCACGTATATACGCTAAGCATCAGTACAGGCAAGAATCAGAGTACGGAAGTACAGTGGTAATATACAATCCGACAATAATAACACAAGTACACAGTTATCATAAGGCATGATATAATATCTCAAGAATACATGATCACTAAGAAACACAAAAGCGGGATGCACAAAATGAAATAAGGGAAAGTACTCACGAGTAGCAAGATGAAAATCTCGCGAGTCGATCATGAGGATGCTAGAAGAAAGAGGGTCCAAACAGGCAACTGCTAATCCACGCTCCCGCTGCGCCACTCTGATCAGGTACAGTAAGGCCGCCACGGTCCAGACTCTAGGATCTGGACATGAGAATTCAGGGTTGTCAGACGCAACCCTGCGAGTACATAAAATGAAGTCAGATGGCGTGCATAACAGGTATACGTGTACATGATCATGTGACGTGATCCAAGTATGCAGGTACAAGTAATAACAAATGACATAAGGGAAATTAAAGGAACGACAGTAAATTATAAATATCGATGAATCTGAAACTGAAAACATGCATAGAAGGCAGTATGAAAAGCATAGGTACATATAAACATGCGGTAAAGAAGTTAAACATGCGATAAATACAAGTATGGACAAAATTAGTTGTACAAGCTCAGATTATGGATTCACGGGACAGATACGTCGAGGGGATAATCCAAACAAGGAAACCCTCATCTATATACCAGATATCTCATGTCGCCATCATCTGAATTTATAAAACTTGGGTTGCCCTCACGGTAACAGAACTATAGTGTGTCTGGTGTAATCATGGTATCACAGAGGTCATGTGTTATAAATAGGGTGTCGACTTAGAGCATAACACTATAGCTAGAGAATATAAAGGTGTTGCATTTTAATTTATCCAATAATAATAATCAGTATTGTTTGATATTTCAATCGCCTCCCTACCAGCGCCTCACATCACCGATAGTCCATACTAGAATTCGCACTCTGTAGAACTTACCCGGGTCTGATATGTGAGTACCAGGACCCGAACAAAAGAGACCAAATATCACACGTTCCTAATATTATTACTGTTTCTTATGTTCTTATGTTATTCTTGTCCCTTTTCCACTGGCGTCCCACAACACCGACAGTTCACGCTGGAGCCCGCACTTCCAGTAGAACTCATCCGAACTCCGATACGCGAGTACCATTATTTGAATAGGGGAGAGACCAAATAACACATGCTCCAAGAGCTAACATTGTACATGTATGTGTGTGTGTTAATAGGCACTGAGAATGCTTATCACGCTAACAGCAGGCGGTACAGGCAGGAGGGAGAAAGTAGCCCTACAGATTCAAAAGGTGGCCCCCACAGATTCAAGAGGTGGCCCCCACCACGTGTGTGGTGTGGCACTTTGCTCCATGTGGCACTTTGCTCTGAGAGTTGATACAGGAGGTAGCCCCACAGATTCAAGAGGTGGCCCCCACAGTTCAAGAGGTGGCCCCACCACGTGTGTGGTGTGGCACTTTGCTCTGTATGGCACTTTGCTCTGTGTGGGGAATGGATTCTAGAGGTGGCCCTCACGGATTCAAGAGGTGGCCCCCACCACGTGTGTGGTGGCACTTTGCTCCGTGTGGCACTTAGTTCCATTCAGGAACCGCCGGACGCTAGCACAATTGTGGGATACATCCTCGTCATCCCAACACCAGGCATGCTCTGCCGGACGCCGGAATAACTGTGCTATTAACAAGAGTACAAGGGATACAGGAGTACAGGGGATACATGAGTACAGGAGTACAGAGGATACAGGAATACATGGGTACCAGATGTCTGGTAATAATATAATAAACATGCCAAGTCCCTGTAAAAGTAATAATCATAATATGCCCTGTAATATAAGTGTCAGGTGTAATAGTATCCGGTCAGGGATCACAATATCAGGTCAAGTGTGCTAGGACCAGGTGATAGCATATGCCAAGTACCGGTGTCATATATCAGGTGGCAAGTATAGCATGGCAAGTACCGGTATCAGATATCAAATAACATGTATAGCATGGCAAGTACCGGTGTCGAGTATCATGGGTCAAATGTAGCATGGCAAGTACCGGTGTCCAGTATCATGTGTCAAATATAGCATGACAAGTACCGGTGTCCGGTATCACGTGTCAAGTATAGCATGGCAAGTACTGGTGTCCGGTATCATGTGTCAAGTATAGCATGGTATCATGTAGTAAAAGTTACTGTGACAATTACTAGGCATATAACAGTAATAGCAAAGAATATAGCAATACAGAAAATGTACTCGCAAAATGATAAAATAGATGCATGTTCAAAAGAAACTGTACTCGCCTCAATACCGGAACGCAATACCGAGTAATATCCGGGAAATTTACGAACACCACGTTCAAGCCAACAATCCAAATAAATATATATAATATATATATATATATATATATATATATATATTTGAGAGAATAAGAAAGGAGAGAGAGGATTAGTTAGAGAGAGAAAGAGAGTTTTAGAGAGAGAAAGTCTAGAGAGAGAAAGAGGGATTCTAGAGAGAGAAAATCTAGAGAGAGAAAGAGGGATTTCTAGAGAGAGAAAGTCTATAGAGAGGAGGGATTTCTAGAGAGAGAAAAAGGGATTTCTAGAGAGAGAAAGTCTAGAGAGAGAAGGAGGGATTTCTAGGGAGAGAAAGTGAGAATAGGAGAGAGAGTAGAGAGAAATATTAGAGAGAGGAGAGAGAGTGGATAGAGGGAGAGAGAAGTGGCTGGAGAGAGAATATAGGATAGAGAGAGATGAGAGAGAAGAGAGAGAGAGAGAATAGGGGCAGAGGAGCTGCTGCCCCCCTCTCAGCACACGGCCTGGCTCAGCAAGGCCGTGGCCCTCCCCAGCCTGGTCTCGCTTGCGCGACCAGGGGATGCCACCGGAAGCAGCGTCGGCCGCCATGGCCGGCGCAGGCCTGGGGGTGGCCGTTGGCCACCCCAAAAGAGAGGGGGAGAAGAGGGAGAGAGAGAAGAAAGAGAGGAGGAGAGAGGGATCTGAGAGAGAGAAGGGAGAGGGGGACTGGGCCCCTCTCCGGCCAGTGGCCAACAGAGAGAGGGAGAAAGAGAGAGAGAGGGAGAAATGAGAGAGGGAGGGGGCTGTCGCCCCCTCCACGCTCGCGCACAGGGGGCCAGGAGGTCTCCTGGCCGCGCCCAGCCGCCGACAGCGTGTCGGCGGTGGTCAGCCCCCACCGGGGCGCCGGATCGAGGAGGAGAGGGGGGATGGTCTCGTCGGGCGCCCGGGGAGGGAAAAAAAGAAGGGGAAAAAGAAAAAGAAAAAGAAAAAGAAAAAGGATTTATTGAAAAAATGGGGGAAATAGTTTATTTAAAAGAGAATTTGATGGGATTGGTGATGGGATTGACAGGTGATGGGGTGGGGGTGGCTGTGTCAGGGTTGACTCTGAGAAGGGGAAAGGAAAAAGAAATGGTGAAAGAAAATAATATTATTTAAATAGGGTAAAAATTAACTGTTTCAGAAACGTTTCAAAAAATTCTCAAAAATAGCAAATATTATTTTAAGATATCCGGTGAAATCGGATTCGAGAAATTCAACGTAATTTTCAAATTAAAAATCCTGAAATCTTCCGACGATACCCGTCGACACCAAAATCGGTCAAATTTTGATAAATTTAGAAAAATCCTGAAAAATGAATTTAGATAGAAAATAAAATTCTAAGGAGTACCGTAAAAGTCATTTTTGAAAATTCAATCCCATTTGAAAACTAAAAATCTAGGAATTAGTCAGTGATGCCGACCGACACCGGTTTTGGAGATTTTGCAGAAAAATTCTGAAAAATTTCAGAAAATCATGAAAAATCTAAAATATTAGAAAATAATGTTTGAAACTAAAATCGGTCAAATCGGATTATCGAAAATGTCAAATCGAGCAATACACTAGAATCGGGCCCCCGGTCCAGACTAGGGCTGACTCCGAGTCACGAATCCGGATCCAATACAAACATCACACCAGTAATCATAAAACAAAAACAAATACAAAATTAAATCAAAAAAATATGATAGAAAAATCAAAATACGTATCTAAGTACGTATTCCAGGAACAGGGTGTTACAGAGATTATTGTAATCTTTCATTGATTCAAGAAAATTTTATGACCCATATTCTCAAATTATCTTTTCCGAGCAAACAATGACCAACGTGATCGCTGGGGCGGCGCAGCGGAAGCAACACTGGATCTAAAGGGCAACGAGAAGAAGAATAGAGATATTTCAAAGCAAAGAAAGCCAACACAAAAATTTAACGTGGTTCCACTGATCAAACAGATCGTGTGTACGTCCACGGGAGAAGGGAGAGAAACTTTATTAAACTTTGAGAGAGTATAATGAGAAATACTTACACCTCTCGCTAAGAAGATTACAAGACCTTTGATGGCCACTAAGAATAGCGAACGCTTGTGGTTAAAACTTCTCACACGAATCTTCCACTTTTCAGATGAATTACACATTTTAGGAATTACAAATCTTGGATGCATTGAAAGCCACCCCCAAGGGTTATTTATATACCATAGAACTCTCCTAGTCTTAAACAAACTCCACCAATACGAACGATTACCGCCTCAGAAGAAAGAAAACTCGAATCCAACTCAAAACTAGAAACAGAACCCGAACAGAAAACTGCTAGAACCGCCATTAGTCGACTAGGCCAAAATATTAGTCGACTAATATCATGTATTAGTCGACTATACCCAAATACTAGTCAACTACTCTGAAAATATTCGAGAACTCCAACTCTCTGCTGGCAAGAGCTAGTCGACTATACCAATATATTAGTCGACTATTATGGTGCACAGTTTCTTGTGCACGTTCGTTTTTTGATCTCCAAAGTTTCGTCTACCTTCACGACGTATTCCAGTCACAATCCTAACAATTAGCAGGCACATTATCTTCATCTATTCAGTAGAAAAAACATATATTTAAAAAAAGTATAAAATTAAATATAAAACTGTAATTTTCTTACATGTAGCAGTTACCATTAATGGTTTAGAACTATATTGAAGTTTGAAATTTATAATCAATGACTAAATTAATAGTCAAATTACAAGTAAATAAAAGGTCAACCCAAAGCCTGAGGGCAGTCCCGGGCTACTATTTAAGGAGAGCTTATAGGAAGAAAAGAAAAAGGAAACGGTGTGACTCGTGTTCAGTGTTTTAAATATCGGATATCGGCGATATACCGGTCGGCAAAATTATGTACCGGATACCGGATACCGGGTGATATATCGCGATATGGTACTAAATACCGGTTGATATATCAATAGTAAATACATATAAGACATTATTAAAAAAAATAAAGTTATTATCCAAACATCATATAAAAACATCATTGAAATATCATAACAAACATAGAATAAAATAAAACAATCTCTCAATCAAAAAATAATAATTATTATCCAAATAAGTAACTATAAGGGCCGATATATCGGATATTTCATCTCGGATATCGGCCGATATATCGGCCACGTGGCAATATATCGGCCAATATCGGTCCAAAACGATATCCGGTAAATTTTTGCACTTATCGTATCGTTTTGGATAAAATACCGATATCTCGGCCAATATACCGGTATATCGGCCGATATTTAAAACAATGCTCGTGTTAATTCATAACGCAATATTATAATTACACAATTAAGCCAACATCTTGTATTTTCTTAAAACATGAAAAAAAATAATAAACATAGATCCCTTCCAAATGCAAGAGAGAGATTATATGTCATTGTACATCACTGATGTTGATATGTCTTTAATGAATAAATCAAACCATAATCTTAGATCTTTTCTCAAAATCAATTAGCCACCCTATGAAATCTCTAGCCACCTTAAAAGTCATCAATAACTATCCTATGAAGATCTTAGCCACCCTATGAAGATCTTAACCACCCTATGATTTTGAGTATGTGTAGGGTGAAGTGATGAAGGGATTTAGAAGTTTTGCCTATAAATAGGCATCACATTGCATGAGATTTCAAGAGTAAGAAAGTGAGAAGAGAGAGTTGCTAAATACTGTATTGTCATCTCTTTTCTCTTACTATTTATCTTCCTTTTATTAAGCTCTAGTGAGTTGGGTTTCATTGGGCTTTGGTGAGTGAGATTGGAGTTGTACTCTCTTGTATTCTCTCCTTTTTGATTAGTGAATTCCTCTTACTGTCTTCTCGTGGACGTAGGTCATATTGACCGAACCACATTAAATACTGGTGTGCTGTCCTCTTTGTTTCTATTAGCTTGTATTGCTATTTGTTTTATACTTGCCATCTCTTGCATTCGAAGCTCGCTGTTTCAACAAACTGGTATCAGAGCTAGTGTTATTTTCTTGTGGGTTTCGAGATGGCTTCAACAAAGTACAAAGTAGAGAAATTCAACGGGAGAAATAGCTTCAATTTGTGGAGAGTCAAAATGCGGGCTCTCTTGGTGCAACAAGGCTTGTTGAAAGTCTTGTCCGGTAAGGACAAGTTGCCAGAATCCATGTCCAATGACGAAATAGAAGAACTGGAGATGAAGGCGCACAGTGCCATACAACTTTGTCTAGCCGACGAAGTTTTGCGGGAGGTTGCCGATGAAGATACCGCCGCCAGTTTTTGGCTCAAATTAGAGAGCTTGTATATGACAAAATCCCTGACCAACAAGCTCTACTTGAGCAGCGCCTCTTCACCCTTCGCATGAAGGAAGGTATGGCAATTAAAGACCACTTAGATGAGCTCAATAAAATTTTCATGGATTTAAAAAATATTGATGTTAAAATAGATGAAGAAGATCAAGCTCTCATCTTATTATGATCATTACCTCCTTCCTTTGAAAATTTTGTTAATAGTACGCTCTATGGTAGAGATACTCTTTCTTTAGAAGATGTCAAATCAGTCTTACATTCTAAGGAGTTAAGACAAAAAAGTGTCACTTGTAGGAAGTGAGGATCAAGCTGAAGGCTTGTTCGTCCGTGATCGTACAAAGAAGGGTCGAGAAAAATCTCGAGAAAAATCTAGATCTAAATCAAGATTAAAAAAAAATGTTGAGTGTCACTATTGTCATAAGTTTGGACACTATAAAAAAGATTGTTTTAGCTCAAAGAAAAAGAAGATGTAAGGAAAAAATCTCAAGATGAGAAATTTTCGGTTGTTAGTGTTGCAGAAGAAGCCTCCACATCACATGAGGTTCTTTCAGTTACCGTCTTTGATGCCCGTTCACGAGTTGAGTGGGCTCTTGATTCAGGTTATTCTTATCATATATGTCCCCACAGGGACTGGTTTGTGACCTACCAGCCAATTGATGGTGGTAACGTCTTAATGGGAATAACATACCCTGTAAGACAATTGGTAGTGTGTCAATCAAGATTAGGATGCATAACGGTATTGTTAGAACGTTGAGTAATGTTCGACATGTGCCGAATTTGAAGAAAAATTTAATCTCTTTGGGCACCCTTGACTCCAACGGCTATAAATTTTCAGCTGAAGGTGGAGTTTTGAGAGTTAGCAAAGACTCTCTTGTTGTGATGAAAGGAAAGAAGGTGGATACCCTTTATATCCCTCAAGGTAGCACGGTGACAGATGATGCCGCTGTGTCAATGTCAGAAGACCCAGACTTAGATACCACTCGTTTGTGGCATATGCGGTTAGGGCATATGAGTGAGAGAGGACTACATGTGTTGAGTAAGCAAGGTTTGCTTTGTGGCCAGAAAACAGGAAAGCTTGACTTTTATGAACATTGTGTTTTTGGTAAGCAGCATAGAGTTTCTTTTGGTACGGTGTTCACAGGACTAAAAACACCTTAGACTACATCTATTCTGATGTTTGGTGTCCCTCTCAAGTTCCATCGAAAGGTGAAGTTAGTTATCTTCTGAATTTAATTGATGATTATTTCAGAAAAGTTTGGGTGTATCCTCTTAAACATAAGAGCGATGTGTTTGCTACCTTCAAGCAGTGGAAGGTTATGATTGAAAAGCAAACAGGAAAAAGGTGAAGTGCCTCAGGACCGACAATAGAATGGAGTTCTGTTCTATGGAGCTTGATCAATTCTGTAAAAATGAAGGAATTGTGCGGCATCGTACAGTTCGGTACACACCACAACAGAATGGAATTGCAAAAAGGATGAACAGGACACTGTTGGAGAGAGCTCGGTGTATGCTCTCTAATGCTGGTTTGTCAAAATGCTTTTGTACTGAGGCAGTAAATACATCTTGCTATTTGGTAAATGGGTCTCCCTCTACATCTATTGATTTTAAGATTCCTGAAGAGGTATGGTCTGGTGCCCCTGCTAATTACTCTCATTTACGAATATTTGGTTGCCCTGCTTATTTTCATGTAAATGATGGTAAGCTTGAACCTAGAGCAAAGAAAACTATATTTCTTGGTTATGCTACTGGGGTGAAGGGATACCAGTTGTGGTGTCCTAATCCTAAGTCACCTAAATTTGTTATTAGTAGGGATATTACTTTTGATGAAAATTACATGTTTCAGCCGAGAAAGGAGTCTGTTGTTGATATTACAGGTTCAGGAGAGGAATTAAGCAAGCAGGTGAAACTTGAGAGCAAAGTTACAGAAGGAGTGTAGGAGAGCACTCGCGTTGAACCAGTCAATGATGCTCAAGGTTCAACTTTGGGTGATGATACACTGCAAGAGCAATAATACAGTATTGCCACCGGGAGAGCAAGAAGGCAGATCCTTTCACCTAAGTGATACGCCTATGCAGATATGGTCGCTTATGCTCTAAGTGTGGCAGAATCTATTGAGATTCCAGAGCCTTCCGCCTACAATGAGGCTATCAGTTCTGATGAAGCTGCAGAATGAACTGTTGCTATGACTGAAGAGATAGAATCTCTTCACAAGAACCAAACATGGGAGTTAGTGAAGCCGCTCAGGGGATAGAAAATTGGTACTGTAGATAATCCAACAGATATGATGATAAAGCCCGTACCTTCGCGCAAGTTCGAGTACTGTTTCGAATTGCTTGGTGTTCAAAGTGGTGAAGGTTGAGCCCGTCGAGACTAGAGAAGACAACAAGAATCCAAAGGACGCTTGATACAGTTCAAGTTAAGATGGAGAGCTTTGTTATTCATTCAAGATAAGATGGAGATTTGTTGATATATCTTTAATGAATAAATCAAACCATAATCTTAGACCTTTTCTCAAAATCAATTAGTCACCCTATGATTTTGATGTATGTGTAGGGTGAAGTGATGAAGGGGTTTTAAAAGTTTTGCATATAAATAGGCATCACATTGCATGAGATTTCAAGAGTAAGGAAGTGAGAAGAGAGAGTTGCTAAATATTGTATTGTAGTCTCATTTCTCTTGCCATTTATCTTCCTTTTGTTAAGCTCTAATGAGTTGGGTTTCATTGGGCTTGGGTGAGTGAGATTGGAGTTGTAATCTCTTGTATTCTCTCCTTTTGATTAGTAAATTTCTCTTGCTGTCTTCTCTGTGGACGTAGGTCACATTGATCGAATCACGTTAAATACCGGTGTGCTGTCCTATTTATTTCTATTAGCTTATATTGCTATCTATCTCTCTTTATACTTGTCATCTCTTACATTCGAAGCCACTGTTCAACAACTGATGCAATATAATAAGAGATATGTTTATAAACTTAAGAAATTTGGCTTTTACATTCCAAGCAAAAGTGCATGAACCAAGCAAATTTTGCAAAAATAAAAACTAATCAAAACAAACATATCTCGATCAATTTTCTTTAAATTTTTATTTAAATCATATTTACAGATCAAATGCTTATCATGCTTTCGACTACGTGGAGAAAGATGTGTCTTATGAAACTCTAAGAAGCATATATTTTGACCTGATTTTGCAAAAATAAAAACTCTACAAAATTCCATTCACAAACTAGAAAGGCCATAACCTCGAGTGCTGCAGTTGGCAATGCGTCTCCTCGCACAACTACAGTAGGCATTACCGCTATGGTACATTGACAATCACAAGGTACTAATATTATTTATTTTCAAATGCACCGAATTGTAAATATTTTCGTTAATAAATGATACATTTCATTAATAGAAAAGAGTGAAGGAAAATATGTCATAGAGTGAGAAAGGAAAAGATAAACAATAGTAAGAGGAATTAGTTGAAATTCAAATCTAACCTGAGCATTTCTCCGTCTGCCTCATTCGCCTTTAAATCACACGGGATTCCTCATTGAAATTGTCTTCTCTTTCCTTCAAATGAATAAATGGAAAATGATATATCCAGAGCTCATAGAAAAGAAAGCAACCTCCAATTCTAAAGGCGCAGTTGGCATCTTCCAATTCTCGTTGACTTGGGGAAAACACCTTGAAGAAGAGGAAAAGATAAATTTTCTATAGAAAGGTGCTAACTAGTTATTCATAATGCGTCCCACGGAACCAAATACCTTCCCTTAAATTTTAAAAAAAAAAAAAAAAAAAAAAATATGTACCCCAATTCATCCTTCTGCAATGCAAATTGAATTGAAGCGAGAAAAGCTAGATGCAATAAGTTCTCAAAATCTCTACCGGGCATTTCTTCGAACACCTTAGCAACACAATAACACTGAGGGTCTGATATCGTTCGTGATGAAAAAAAATCATAAAACATAAAATACGACTAAAATTGAGCAACCTCATTCTGTGGATTCAAGACAGATGGACTACGCCTGAAATCTTCCTTAGTAAATTCATCGCCTTCTGAGAGACATATTGAACTATGCCTCAAACTAATCTCTTTTACCAGATATTGATGAAAAACATACACACTAAGCCCTCATCTATTAAGCGAGCGGGTTGAGCGTTATTTTTTTAATAGGACTTTTATTTTTCTAAATTCAATTGCAAGAGCCTCCAATTCCTCGAACCTTTCTATTAAAGCCACTCAAAAGTGTTTTATTTATTTATTTAAATGTAGATTTTAATCAGACTTGAACCTGTGATTTTTAAAAACTCATTCTTATGAGTACAAATACAAAAAAGTTGAGTGGCACAATAATGCTCGTTCTTTTTATGTCAACGTTCAAGAAAAGACGGGTAGTTGGTATCTCCACTCGCTTGCTGTACTTGGCTCACCCATAATAAAAGAATTTTGTCATCCTTCAAATAGAAATTTGAGCATAACTAGAATTGATGATGCCTATGGGTAAGTATATTCGGGTCCAGCTCAATGACCAAATAGCTCATCTAGGACAAGCTTTTCGGCCGAGAATCTAACTAGCTAGATGACCTAGTCTCACAACTAATCACTAGGCCGAACAACTCTCTAATCACCCTTTAGGCCTATAAATAAAGTTATTTTCTCTTCATTCAACTTAAGTCTCCAATTCTTCTTTCTTCTTCTAACAAAATTCTGAGGTCTACTACTCGTGAGAATGTCTTCAGTTTAAATTAAGTGTTTTCTTCTTCTTTTCACCATATTTCTCGGGCAACCACTCTGATTCTGAGCAGAGACCTAGGACTCGCACTGAAGCCTAAATGCTGGTGTATCCCGGAGCTTTTACCGCTAGTTGACGGTGGCCAATCTAATGCCCGAGCAATAGGGCGGACCTTAGTCTTCCAGTAACCAGGACGGAGAAGCGAGGAAGACGAACAACGCAGGCTAGATATTGTACTAGCGCTGACGAACTCTGAAGAAGCCTTCATGTAAGGGATAATCACTCGAATCCATGGGCAATCGACTCTAATCCGCGAGCCAAGGAGATCAACTTGAATCCACGAGCAAATATAAAGAAAAACTCAAAGTTTATTGATTGAAAATTGAATGCCAAAAATAAAGAGTATAAGGGCATTTTTATAGGCTTACAAAAGAGCACTACTCCTAAGTTATAATCTATCTAAATAATCTAAATTAAAAAAAAGAAACAGAAAATCAATTAGAAACTAAATTGGATCTAAAATCAAATCCTAAACTAATTATGAAAACAGTCAATTCTCGTCAGGTGGTCGACCGCTTGTTCTGCTCAGCATTGTCGGTCGGTTGAGCAGTCGACCGGCTTTGAACTTGAATTCTCTGGTCTTGCGCCTTGTTATGCTGCTTGACCGGGCGGTTGATCGGAGACTGATGCTTTGATTTCGTTTTCTGGTCTTTGTCAGGCAGTCGATCATTGTCTTCAGTGAATTTTCTCAGTCGTTTGGGTCTTTCTTCTAAGCCCTTGTTGGGCCTTGATTCGTGGCTCTGCTCTCCTACATCAATCTCTCTCTTCAAAAGAACTCGTCCTCGAGTTCCGATCAAGAAAATGTTGAACGTTGTACTCTTGAGCATACTTGTTATGCAGGAAAGAATCTTTGAAATCATGGAGAATAATCCCTGTCACCATACTAAAACATTAAAGTTGTGATGATGGTTGATATATATTTACATTGTAACACACCCTGTGCAGGTTGAGGGCCTTTTTATGTGAGCTAAAACTTGAGCTTTTGTGGAACAGTATTTATGTTTTTTAACACACTGTGTAAGTGCGCTTCGGATGAGAATTGAACATGGGTTGCCCTCATATCATATTAGTCTTTGTCACTACACCCGATAAAATCCGACATTATGATAAGAGTTGAGGGTATTATATTTATATTTTAACAGCTCTATTTGCAAGTCATCACAGTTTATGGAACACCGAAAATCCCATGTATTATAATCCACAATTAACTATAGATCAGGGTGATGCCAGATTTTAGACATCCACTTTGAACTTATATCTTGTTATTCTAATAACATTAGAAAGATTCTGTCACTTGAGTGAGATTTTGAGCTACAATACTGTAAAACTTTTTATTCTTAATTTATATTCCAACGGTTCCATTTTCAGTTCCTTTCTCGTCTCTCTGTTTCATTCCAATGTGGACCGAGAGAGAGAGAGAGAGAGAGAGAGAGAGAGAGAGATTCTCATGAGTCACCAGAGTTGGAATTAGTAGGCTGGGACTGGGATTTTGTTGGTCATAAAGTAAATCAAGTGCGCGCATGAGGCATACTATTAGCATAAAATATGTGAGTGGATGGGTACCTACTGAGATTCTTCACATAAGGAAGAGCTAATTGATCATAAACTTGATCATAATATGAAATTAGTAGTCATCATAATCTAGTAGGTTCACCTCCACTCATCATAATTTATTTGTGTGATACAAATGGTTCCATTTGCCATCATAGTTTATGGAATACTGATGATCATGGTGATGCGAGATTTCCACCAACGTAATTAATTTAAACATCCATAATCTTCAATACGAAGGAGAAACAGCACCAGGGAAGCATGGTTAAAAACCAATAATTAACTTTCAACTTCACTTAGTTCTTTCTTTTCATATGGTTCTAAAGGAGACATTTCAATCATGTAATGTGAACGTGCTACATTTTGTGTCTTAGTAAAACTTGCTGGTACTTTACCAGATTGGTTAGGTGAGATCAAGAATCTCAAATCACTTCACTTCTATGTCAACCAGATCTATGGTTCCATACCTGAATCTCTTGGTCGACTATCCAGTCTTGTCACTCTGGATCTCTGAATGGTGTCATCTCCAAAGCACATTTTGCAAGCCTCACAAAGCTGATAAGTCTGGACTTGTCTTCAAACTCGTTGGTTCTTGATGTTACTTCTGATTGGGTTCCTCCTTCAAACTTGAGTCCCTGGCCTTGGGTTCTTGCAAGATCGGGCCAGAATTTCCTCGATGGCTCCAGACACAACACAACCTTTATGACCTAATGCAGGAATCTCTGATGCCATTCCAGATTGGTTCTGGAGTTTATCTTCACAACTTATTTATCTGGATCTATCTAACAATCAAATTAGTGGCAGCATCCCATCTTCTCTATGCAAATTTGTTGAACTGGAATACCTTATACTGTCAAACAACCATCTTTCAGGTGAGCTTCCTGATTGTTGGGATAAGCTGTCAAGATTGTTATTTTTTTGATTTCTCAAAAAACAACTTCTCGCGTGGAATTCCAAGCTCTATTTGTTCACAAGATTCCCTGAGAGAACTGCATTTGAGTAAAAATGGGCTGACTGGCGAGCTTCCTTCCAACCTGCAGAACTGCACCAACTTGATTAGTTTAGATCTTCAAAAAAATAAGTTTACTGGAAAAATACCATCTTGGATGGGAGAAAATTTATCAAGTGTGGAATTTCTCAGCTTGAGGTCAAACAAGCTCGATGGTGATATCCCTCATCAGTTGTCTCAACTCACACATCTTCAAATTCTAGACGTATCACACAATGCTCTAACAGGTGTTATTCCACGAAGCTTTGGCAACTTCAGCGCCATGCGGGTTTCTCAAAATTCACTGCGTGAATTTTCTGATATTGGCGCCGATGTATTCTTGAACTGGAATGGAAAGGAACTTGATTTTTTCGCACACTTAGATTTCTTAGTGCTAGTAGACCTCTCCCATAACAATTTGTTTGGGAATATTCCTGGAGAGCTTGCAGATCTAATTGCATTGCAGAGTTTGAATCTATCTGAAAATCATCTCACTGGCAGGGTCCCCAGCTCCAGACCCTAATGGACCCATTCATTTACGTTGGCAATCTTAATCTTTGTGGGTTTCCATTGCCCAAATGTGGTGAAGAACCTATGCCTCCAACAAGTTCTATTGGCAGAGATAAAGAGAACGAAGTGGAGGATGATCATATGTGGATTTACATTGGGATTGGACCTGATTTCGGGATAGGAATTTGGGTATTTTCATGGATAATATTGTTCAAGAAGCCATGGAGAGATGCATACTTTCATTGGATCGATAACATGTGTACAATTTTTCACCTTGTAACCTAATCAGAAGACGAAGAGAATTGGTACGGAGCCTCCTTTCAGTGGAGAAGATCCCAAGTTCAGTTCCAGATGGAGGCAATCTCGTAAAGAAGACATCTTATCAGGTATGTAGTTATCAAGTATTGTGATCTGAAGTTTACAAAATAATGTGTTAGAGAACATCACTGATAACCGAATTGTTAAAGGAATTCCATTTGCATTATAAGAATGTGTGTGTCTCTTCATAGTTTACTAGTCATACAAAATTTTTACTTTAGAATGTTAGCATTTGTACCCTTTATGTTTTTGAATAACTGCATATTTCACTCTATCTTTTCCATGTTTCCCTCCATGCCCTTTGGTTTTTGGGTTACTTTGCAGATATACCCTTAAATCGTTAGTAGTTAAAGAAACCAAATTAATGATATGATTTTACCAAACTACAAATTTTGGTTAACTTTTAACAGCATTACGTTAAGTTTGTAAAACATTGCAGGCCTAACTGAACTTGTTATACTCGTAAAGTTTGTAAAACGTTGACTTCTACCGTTTGTTATTACATAATTAAACATGAAAAAATAATAATAATAAACATAGATACCACCCACGCACCCCCTCTTGAAAAAAAAATTGTATACAAATTACATTAAATAAACATTTTAGTCTAAACTACGTGATGGAAACTAAATATATTAATTATGTTTGAATTCTATATTCTTAAAGATACACATCTAGATACAACAAGAAAATCCAATATGATTTTAGAATACATGCTCTACCTAATAAGCTTGTCCCGTATCATATTAAGTCAAAATACAAAGTAATCTTTGATACATCTCTCAAACATACATTTAATATTTAAGTCTTAAAAAAGAGACGTTATTTATAAAATATGCTGCTCCACAAGCAATCTTCTAGGCACATTAAAGGAACTCTCAGATTATAAAATTCTACTAAATTATTAAACTATTACATATTTGTAACGATCTGCTAGTTGGTCTTTAGTGCTCACAAATAGAACATTCAGGACT
The DNA here is from genome assembly GCA_038442645.1 of Agave tequilana. Taxonomy (NCBI): domain Eukaryota; kingdom Viridiplantae; phylum Streptophyta; class Magnoliopsida; order Asparagales; family Asparagaceae; genus Agave; species Agave tequilana. Next base: position 99,645 of record JAVJIF010017452.1, read on the forward strand.
CCATCGGTGACATAGTCCCGCACAAAATGAATGTCAATCTCAACATGTTTGGAGCGTGAGTGACGGATAGAATTGACCAAGAGATATGTTGCACCGAGGTTGTCACAGAAAGCTATTGGGGGAGATTGCGGAAGTTCAAGCTCACGAAGTAATGACTGCAACCAAATGACCTCTGCCGCAGAGTTGGCCACGCCTCTATACTCTGCCTCAGTGCTGGATCGTGTCACAGTGCACTGCTTCTTCGAGCTCTAAGAAATGAGATTTGTACCAAGAAAGACACAATAGCCACTGGTGAATTTTCGATCATCAATCGATCCTTCCCAATCTGCATCGGTGTAAGCAGTAAGCTGTACAGAAGAATGATTTGAGAGAAAAAGGTCATACTGAATGGTAGATTTCAGGTAACAGAGGATCCGTTTTACAGCGCTTCAATGCTCATCGGTTGGAGCTTACGTGAATTGAGCGACCTTATTCACCGAGAAGGCAATATCGGGTCTGATTAAGCTTAGGTATTGTAGAGCCCCAACCGTACTTGATAGACAAATGGGTCAGAGAAAGATTTGCCAACAACTTTGGAGAGCTTACAGGAAGTAGCCATAGGCGAGCTGACGGGTTTGACACCCATCCATCTTGAGTCAGAGAAGCAAGTCACAGATGCACTTCTGTTGAGAGAGAAAGAGACCTGAGGGTGTACGGTGACACTCCACGCCCAAGAAAAAGTGCAGTAGGCCGAGGTATTTTAATGAGAACTCTCGGCCTAGTTCATGAACAAGACGAGTGACAGTCCATGAGTCATTGCTGAAAGCACACCTAGAGGGGGGTGAATAGGTGTAAATGCTAATCTAGAAACTAAATGCACTAAATGCGGAAGCTAATGCAAATTTTGCAACACACTTAGTACAACACACAAGTGTAGCCGAATTCCCCGTGAAGGGCTCTGGACTAACTCCTCTTGATTCCCCTAGATATGGGTTGAGTTGCTATATGAAGCTCTTGTGGTTAAGTATAAGTGAGGCACACACAAGCAATGCAAGCATGTAAGGATAGGCAATATGAATAGATGCAAGGACAACACAAGCATATGAATAATATGGCAATATGAATAATGCAATGCACAAAGTAAAGAGAGAGAGTTAGAGAGACAAGTGGATCAAACGCAAACACAAGGATATGTTCCGAGGTTCGAGCCCCTAGCTCTACGTCCCCGCCTACACCACCGTGTAGGATTTCTAATCCACTATACTCCCACCGAGGGAACCTCCACCAAAGAGGATTTGTTACAACACTAGGAGTACCGAACTCCTCTCTCAAACACCACCTCACAACCGGGGGGTACGCCCGTAGTCAAACAATCACAATCACCTCTACCGAAGAGGGTTACAAACCAAACTCCACCTCTCACTAGAGGGAGCAAACCACAAGCCTCAATCTCTACCAAAGAGGGAGCAAACACCAACCCAATAAAACAAACTCAACCTCTACCAAAGAGGGAGCAACCAACAAATGAGGGTTTTTACAACAAGTGGTTCCTTTCAACCACAAACTCTCTTTTCCACCAAAAACAAAAGATCCTAATAGAATAGGATAGAAGATATAGCTCAAGTGGATATCAAGTGTTTTTGGAAATCAAGTAACAAAGAAAATACTTGGGAAACTCTTGTAAAAGATAGAGAATGAAAACCAATACAAATATCCCAAATTCCTATTTTCTTTGATTTTTCAAAACCCTTGAAAAACAATAAAGATGAAATCTTTTTGGCACTTAAACTCTTTTAAAAACTTGTTTAAACACAAAACAAACTCTGGTATTTTTCTTTTCAAAAATCTTATCAAAACAGCCCAAGAGATGGGGTATATATAGCCCCATCAGAAAATTAGCCGTTAGGCTGATCTGTCAGCCTGACAGGCTCGCGGTCGACCGGCCCGGTCGACCGCCAACGATCAGAATTATGACCATTGGGCCATCTCGGTCGACCGCCCGGCTGACCGCCAGAAACAGAGAGCAGAGCTCTCTGGTCCGGTCGGCCGCCCGGCCGACCGTCCCAGTGTCTGCCAAACGTGCACAGGCTTGTGCACGTCGGTCGACCGCAAGGGTCGACCGGCCCTTGGTACGGTCGACCCGTGCGGTCGGCCGTCCTGGCCTGTCAGCCACTGTTCTGGGACTGAAACTGGTTTAAAACATATCTTGAAAAATTCTTTTAATAACTTCTAAAAATCCCAAAAATGTTTTTATCATATTGCATTGATATATAAACATGTGATAAACATTTCTACTCAAATATCAAGCATATGAAACCATTTTTGTTTCTTAACATTTTTACCAAAAACCAAAACATGTATTTTTATCAAACTTGAATTTTTCAATACATGAATAGGAAAGTCAAAATAAGTTTGTTTAAAAGTAAAGCATGCATGTATAGAATGGAACAACTATACATATATCAATTAAACTTGTTTTGATTAACTATTCATGAAAACCAAATCCAAAATATGAAACGTGTGTGTTTGTGCACTTGAGCATATCAACTAAACTAAGCTTTACAAATGGATCTAAACACACTATCTAAACTATGGATACCTAAGTCTTCTTGACGATCTCCATCTTCAAGTAGACCCGATCCAAAACTCCATCTATGGGCTAGGCAATGTGTGATCTTGAAGCTTGAGCCCTGGAATCACTTGTGAAGCTTCCAAACACCTCTTGTTGAAGCTAATCACCAACTAATATCTTGGTTAATGATCTGAAACTTAAATAACACAAGATTATTAGTAAACATAACTACATGAGTTAATCATCATCAAAACTAGGGTGGAAGGCCTTTGGGCCAACAATTGCCTGTGATGATGATGTCATCCACATAGATAAGAACCAGAAGAAAATCTGTCCCGACCCGTCGAAGGAAGAGAGATGTGACGGACTTGGAGCCTACAAAGTTAATTGTGACTAGATAATTGCTGAGGTGAGAAAACTAAGCTCGCAGAGCCTGTTCGATGCCATAGATATTGTAGTGAAGCTTGCATACATGATTGGGACGAGCGGGATCGGTGAACCCTAAAGGTTATTATTCCATGTAGACCGTCTCAGTAAGAAAACCCGGCAAAAATGTATTATTCACACCCAAGTGTCGAATAGACCAGCCCCTGGAGACGGCCAGACTGCACACTGTACGGACAATAGTCAGTTTAATGACTGGACTGAATGTCTCACTATAGTCTAATCCTAATTGTTGACGAAAACCCTTGGCCACCAGGCGGGCCTTATACCTGTCAACAGAACCATCAGGTTTATGTTTTACCTTGAAAATCTATTTGCAGCTAACTAGATTCATGGTAGGGTATTACGACACAAGAGATCAGGTTTTGTTCTTAAGTAAGACATTCATCTCAGTGTCCATTGCCTGACGCCACTTGGGATCTTTAAAAACTTGTGTGAAACATGTGAGTTCAACAGGAGAGGTGGCCAAGATGGCCATGAGACAGGTAGGCATGGGATATCGGGTGGCTAGTCAAACTTTGGTGTTTTGGTGTTATTCTGTGTTCTGGTGACTATATGGTGGGTCCTGGTAGGAGGGAGACTAGGAGACGCCGATGATGAGGACGATGAGGACTCATCGGCGGGCACTGGTGGAGGTGATGGAGAAGGAGTATGTGAGGGAGGTGATTGTGGAGGAGGAGAAGAAGAGTTAATCGTGAGGCCCACATGAGAAGATGGGACTGGAATAATGGAAGGTAATAGAGACATGGAGATGGGGATCGGTGGTGAAGGTGTGGGAGCAGGTGGAGAGGGAGAGGACAGAAGGAACTGGAAAGAAAAGGAGGACTCATCGAACACAACATCCTGGAAGATGTAAATACGACCAGAGGATACATGCAGACATTAATAACCTTTATGCGAAGCCGAGTAACCTAAGAAGACACATTGACTGGACCGAAAATCAAACTTATGAGTATGATATAGACGCAGATGAGGATAGCAAGCACAATCAAAATACGTAAGAAAAGGTAGTCAGGTGCTTTATGAAATAGTTTCTGATAGGGAGAGAGATTGTGGAGGACGGGGGGTGAGCATTCTATTGATGAAAAATAAGGCATTTTGAAAAGCATAAGGCCAGTAATGGAATGGAACATTTGATCAGACCAGAAGAGTGAGGCCGGTCTCGACAAGGTGGCGGTGCTTTCTCTCAGCGATGCCGTTTTGGGCACTAATGTGTGGATAGGATAGGCGATGAGCAATACCCTTAGAAGAGAAGTAAGGTTTGAATTTGATGAACTCGACACCACCATCAATTTGGAGCGCTTTAATGGAACGCCCAAGAAATTTTTTCACATGAATTTTGAACTCAAGAAAAATAGAGAAAGCATCACTTTTATTAATTAAAGGATAAAGTCAAACTACTTACTGTAATGATCTACAAAGCTAATATAATAGTGATAATCACTTACAGTAGACACAGGAAACGGATCCCATAGATCGGGGTGAATAAGCTCTAAAGGAGCAGTAGTAACCATGGAATATGGCGAAAAAGAAAGACGGTAACTTTTTCCTTACTGATAGGGGATGTAAAGAGGGGTACCAGCACGGTCAGTGAAGAAAGGAAGCCAGTACTGAGATAAAACACTGGAGATAACTCTGGTAGAGGGATGGCCTAGGCGCTCATGCCAGACAGAAGAAGATGCACGTTCACCGAGAAGAGCCTAGGAAGAGACGGTGAAGCTATGGTTCCCCAGGGAGAAGACATACATGCCATCCTTAAGTTGTCCCCGAAGCAGAGTTTTCCGAGTGGAGAGATCCTTGACAAAACAAGAGTCAGGATAGAATTCAAGAAAGACTTTATTATCAACAATAAATTAACTAACAGACAGAAGATTTTTGGTGATGTCAGGAACATGTAAAAGATTTTTCAAGATTAAAAAGGAAGCAGGAGAACATAATAAAGAAGCACCAGTAGAACGGATAGGCAAACCTATCCCGTTACTCATGAAACTCTGTCGGGTCATTGATATTCTGAGTGAACAACCAGATTTGCCATATCAGCCGTTAGGTGATGAGTGGTTCCAGAGTCAACATACCAGTTGGGATCAGCTGGAATATTCTCATAAGAGTGGAGAAGAGCAGTTGAGCTAGCTGAAGGAGAAGGACCATCATAACGATTGTAACACTGACTAGCATAATGACCAAAATGATTGCAGATCTGGCATTGAGGTCGGCCACCAGTAGAATGATGTGATGGCGGGAAGGAACATCCACGACCATAACCGCGCTCCTGCCTCGGCCACGTCCGAGACCACGAAAAGAAGACGGAGCCGAGGGGTAGCTTGGGGTGTGGGAGGCAGTATGAATGCAGGTGAAGGAGAGATGAGGGCGATGGAGTCTGCTGTAGTGATAACACGCCCACGATAAATCTCCGGGCTAAACATGAGGCCGATGAGTTTTTTTAATAGTACATGGTCGATTCATGTGTTGATGGAACTGACGAACGAGTCATACTCGAGAGACAGACTATTGAGCAAAATAGAGACGAGATCAGAGTCGGTGACTGGATTAGCTACTGCCGCCAGGTTGCCAACGATGGACTTGACAGACTGGATGTACTCTAACATAGAGGAGGAGCCCATCTTGACGGTGTGCAGCTGCTATTTGAGTTGCTGCACTCAAACTCTGAAGGGTGACGTAAAGATTCGCTCCAGAGAGCACCACACATCACGACATGAGCAAAAACAGATTCGGTGAGCGAGGAGATAAGACAACATAAGAGCATCTGATCAAGTTTGATCCAGCGGGTGAACTCCGGATTAATAGTGGGCTGAGCATCCTTCTCAGTAGAAGGAAGGAACCGGACCGGACACGGAGAGGTTCCGTCGATGAGGCCTTCGAGATCATGGAGTTTGAGAAAAGGAATAGGTAGTTTCCCTTGTCGAGTTTGACATTTAGAAAGTGAGTGATGTTGAGATTGGGAGTAACCATGGAAGTAGGTGTTTGAATGGAGGTGAGGGGAGATGAAGATGAAGAGGGAATACTCGACATGGTATAGGAGTGGCTCTGATACCAAGATAAAGAAGAAGGAGAAGTATATTTATTTGTGTAATGACAAGACACTACTAGCTATGGTTCTTAGTTGTATATATATACACATATTAATCACATGTTTACACTGATTATGAGAGAGAATAGAATGAGAAACACATGGTGCATGAGTCCCATGTGATCCTATCTTCATGGTGAGATTTTAGGATCTGGTTGATTTCTTGAGGAGTTTTTTTCACATTGATCACATGTTTCACATGAGTCATGTGTTGTCAATGATATCTCTAACAACAAATGGCTTAGAACTATATATTGAAATTTGAAATTTAAAATCAATGAGTAAATTAGTAGTCAAATTACAAGTAAATAAAAGGTCAACCCAAAGCCTGAGGGCAGTCCTAGACTCCTATTTAAGGAGAGCTTATAGGAAGAAAAGAAAAGGAGATGGTGTGACTCGTGTTAATTCACAACGCAATATTATAATTACATAATTAAGCCAACAACTTGTGGTGTCCCTGCATTTTGAGATGCTCATCGTGCTATTTAATTAATGCTCATGTTTGCAGCAGTTTCCTATACAATTATAGAAAAGTGAAGGACTTGGAAGCATATTTAGAAGAAAGCATGAAGATAGCAAGTGGAAAATGACCAGTACGGGGCGACGTCAACAAGAGAAGGACATCTCCCACGAATCAACCGCCATGGGAACCACACAAAGGAGAAACAGCAGCAGGAAGGCAATAATCAACTTTCAAGTTACACATTCTTTCTTTTCATATTGTTCTAAAGGAGGAGATATTTCAATTATGTAGTGTGAACAGATTTTTTTTTTTTTTTTTTTTTTTTTGGACTTTTCCGAGTTCTAGATGGCCCAGCTCGTATGCGGTCTAAGCACTCAAAAAGTGACTTGTTACTGTTTATATCATGTTTCATTATGCCAACGTGTCCCACGATCTTTCTAGTTTCAAGTTTCAACCACAGAAAGGAGAAACGGCAGCAGGAAGCATGGTCAAAAACAATAATCAACTTTCAACTTCACATTCATTCTTTTCATATTTGCCTTCGCATCTACGTCCTAATGTTTCCCACCTCACCAATCTTCTTATATAAACCACACCAGCATACAGATGTATACCTCACACCCAAAGTCATGGCCTGCAAGTCACACATACTAGTGCAATTGCTAGCCTTCCTCTTCTTCAACATCATACACTTCACTCACTCCACCCAATGCATCAAAACTGAAAGAGAGGCTCTCTTGAAGCTCAAGTCAGGCCTCCAAGATCCAGGCAACCGCCTGTCCTCATGGGTCGGTGACAACTGCTGCTCGTGGGTCGGGGTGCGCTGCAGCAATCGGACCGGGCATGTTGTCCGCCTCAACCTTCGATGTGACCGATACTGTCCCACGCAATTGAGATACTGTCCCACGCAAATGAGTGTGCACTGACTCCTTCGCTACTTGCCCTTCAACACCTCAAACACTTGGACTTGAGCGGTAACAATTTCACAGGAACTTCGGTTCCTGAATTCATCGGTTCTTTTAAGGAGTTGACCTACTTGAATCTCTCCTGGGGAAGATTTGAAGGCAGTGTGCCTCAACAATTAGGTAATATTTCAAGCTTGCAATATCTCGATCTCTCAGCGAATTCTTACTTTAAAACTACCATTCCAGACTGGTTGTTTAACATCACTAGTCTGAAAAACCTTCAACTCAGTAGAAATCAATTTGAAGGCTCCATTCCATCTTCAGTTGGGAGATTGACTTCTCTCAATGTCCTTGATCTCAGTTATAATCTCCATATAACAGCTCCTTTACCAAAAGAGTTGGGACGTCTTTGCAATTTGCAGACATTGAGACTCGGTGGTGCGAACCTGAACGTTGAGCTGAATCAATTCCGTGAGGTTTCTCAGGCTGTGTCAAAAATAGCTTGGAAGAATTGGATTTCACAGGCTCTCAACTTTCTGGTACTTTACCAGATTGGTTAGGTGAGATCAAGAATCTCGAATCACTTAGTTTGTTACACAACTCGATCTATGGTTCCATACCTGAATCTCTTGGTCGACTATCCAATCTTGTCACTCTGATTCTTTCTGAAAATTCTCTGAATGGTGTCATCTCCCAAGCACATTTTGCAAACCTCACAAAGCTGAAATTGCTGGATTTGTCTTCAAACTCATTTGTTCTTGATGTTGCTTCAGATTGGGTTCCTCCCTTCAAACTTGAGTACCTGAGCTTGGGTTCTTGCAATATCGGCCCACAATTTCCTCGATGGCTCCAGAATCAGCACAACCTTTCTACCCTAGATCTGTCTAATGCAGGAATCTCTGATGCCATGCCAGAGTGGGTCTGGAGCTTTTCTTCACAACTTGATTGTCTGGATCTATCTAACAATCAGATTAGTGGTAGCATCTCATCTTCTCTATGTAAATTAGTTGAATTGAATGTCCTTCAAATGTCAAACAACAGTTTGTCAGGTGAGCTTCCTGATTGTTGGGATAAGCTTTCAGGATTGCATGTTTTTGATTTCTCAAATAACAGCTTCTCTGGTGGAATTCCAAGCTCTATTTGTTCACACGATTCCCTGGAAATACTGCATTTGAGTAAAAATGGGCTGACTGGAGAGCTTTCTTCCAACCTGCAGAATTGCACCCGCTTGAATACTCTAGATCTCGGAAATAATAAGTTTACTGAAAAATACCATCTTGGGTGGGAGAAAATTTATCAAGTTGGTGATTCTCAGCTTGAGGTCAAACAAGTTTGATGGTGATATCCCTCATCAGTTGGGTCAACTCACACAACTTCAAATTCTAGATCTATCACATAATGCTCTATCCGGTGTTATTCCACGAAGCTTTGGCAACTTCAGTGCCATGTGGGTTCCGGAAATTACACAGGATTCTTTTTACCCTGATGATCACCACCAATTCTTAAACTGGAAGGGAAAGGAACTTGATTTTATCTCAGACTTTGTATATTTAAAGCTCGTAGACCTCTCTCAAAACAACTTGTTTGGGAATATTCCAGAGGAGATTGAAAATTTAATTGGATTGTCGAGTTTGAATCTATCTGAAAATCATCTCACAGGCAAGATCCCTGATAAAATTGGCAATTTGAGTCATTTGGAGTCTCTTGACTTATCAAACAATGTTCTTTCCGGTGAAATTCCTCAAAGTTTGGCCACGCTTACATTTTTGAGTCGCTTGAATTTGTCATATAATTCATTGTCTGGAAGTATTCCAATAGGTCCCCAGCTCCAGACCCTGACGGACCCATCCATTTATGTTGGCAATTTTAATCTCTGTGGGTTTCCATTGCCCAAATGTGGTGAAGAACCCATGCCTCCAATAAACTCTATTGGCAAAGAAAAAGAGAATGAAGTGGAGGATGATCATACGTGGATTTACAGTGGGATTGGACCTGGTTTCGGGGTAGGAATTTGGGTATTTTCATGGACAATGTTGCTCAAAAAGCCATGGAGAGATGCATTGTTTCATTGGGTCGACAACATGTGTACAGTTCTTCATCTTGTAAACTAGTCAGAAGACGAAGAGAATTAATATGGAGCCTCCTTTTTGTAGAGGAGATCCCAAGTTCAGTTGCAGATGGAGACAATCTCATAGAGAAAACATCTTATCAGGTATGTAGTTATTAAGTATCATGATCTGAAGTTTACAAAATAATGCATTAGAGATCATTACTGATAAGCGAATTGTTAAAGGAATTCGAACATGTATTTCTCTTCATAGTGTACTAGCCATACAATTTTTTTACTATAGAATGTTAGCATTTGTACCCTTATGTTTTGAATAACTGCATATTTCACTCTATGTTTTCCATGTTTTCCTACACGCCCTTTGGTTTTTGAGTTACTTTGCAATACCCTTAAATCATCAGTAGCTAATGAAAGCAAATTAATGATGTTTTTATCAAACTGCATTATGGTTAACTTAAATGTTGTAATTTCGTAGAACAAAACTAACCATATTGTGTAACTTATCCAATCATTCTGGCAAAACACACAATACTGACTGGGCAAAAATTTTACTTCAGGTAAGGCCCTAAGTTTTACTATAAGATATTTAAGTTGTGAATGCCTAAAGACGACAATGTTCATGAGTTATAGCAAAGCAAGGATATGAGAAAACACCTTTTAAAGATTGGCTTTGAGCAGGGGCGGCTCAATTTTTAGGGAAACCTTAGGCGAAAATTTCAAGTGGGCCCTTTTAAAATATACTTAAAAAATAATTAATATTAACTAATATTTTATTTAATCAATATTTTATTGAAAAACAATTCTTCTAGTTTTTTGAGATGCAAAATTTTTAATCAAGATTTTGTATCAAGTTTTACTAACATATTTTTTCTATAGAGCAGTTGCAGGCCCTGTCGTCAGTCTGAGGCCTGAGCGACGGAGGAGGTGAAGAGCAAGGCTGCACACAGAGAGAAAGAGTTTTAATTTTGAAAAATTCTCTAATTATAATTAAATAGTTAGGGGGGTGGAAAAAGACAGCTGAGAAAGTGGAAGAGACTCCTCTTTAATTATAATTGAATAGTTATAGGGAGTGAAAGATATTAGCTTGGGAAAGTGGAAGAGACTCATGCTGACAGGATTCGAACTCACGCAGGCAAAGCCCACACAATTTCTAGTCATGTTCGATAACCACTCCGGCACGCCCAGTTGAACGAACAAAAAACATTTTCTATATTTTATATTTCTTATTTTAGTTAAATACTAATTTACACTATAATTTTGGAGGCCCCATTATATCCTAGGCGACTGCCTCATTCGCCTAGAGGTTGAGCCGCCCCTGGCTTTGAGGAATTGATTTCAAATGTATTTTTATTTCTTGAAATAAAAAAAATAGTAATGATATTTGGACCTTCCATGTGTATTATTTTTAAGAAGTTGGAGGGTCCAAGTATTATATACGTGGACTACCACACAAATTCCAAGAAATTTTAACAGCATTATGTTAATAGCTTCATAAGATTATCTTTTAGGATAATTATTGCAATCAATGGCAACACACTTTTCAAATAATGAGTGGAAGTATGATCATAGTTTCTTTTCTCAAGGGGACGACATAGGGACAAGAACGTTTCACTGAAGGAAAGACAGGAACGTGAAGTTTGAAGATTTTGGAAGGCAAAAATATAGTAGCATGTTCTATTTACTATGCAGAATTCCAAATTATTATATTCTTTCACCACCGCATCCGATTGTTCAACTATGTTAAAATCTTATATAACATATATATCTATATAAAGGGTAAGGTTATAATACACTCTATGT